>JARQST010000064.1:125315-137361 GCA_030142225.1 Pachycephus smyrnensis | reverse complement strand
CTACTGCTACTTATCCCGATGTCTCATTTACCAGTTGCTTGACTATCTGCCCTATCTACCTATCTGCTTCGCTACTTATGCCTATCTATTATATATTCTATCTCTACGGATCGAGCTCAATATAAGGTGCGACTGCTGTCTGCGTTTGTAGCTGCACTATGTGTTTTAATTGAATTATGCAAACTGCACGTAGTACATGTTTCAGAAGCTTTCTTCGTTTGTTCGTTATACTCTTTGAATTTCACGCATATAAAGTATATATCTATAAAGTGCACGTATCGTAATATATACATCGATCCCATACGAAGTTTGGTATCACTTTATAGGCCTCGTGTTCTAATGCGTCATAAACTCATAACGCATTATAACCTTATGACTGTTGTGAGGTAATCTACTTTACTGAATTGACACTGAACAGGTTGTACTTTGAACGAACTTTTTAAACCTTCCTAGCATTAATTTAGAAGACATTACAACTTATGATATCCACCCTTAGGACATATGAATTCAATTCTCCATTTAATATCATCGGCCATGTGTATAAAATTCGAGCGCTGATTAAGTATTGACCAAGTTAGGACATAATTTCAGTAAATTAACACGTAGTACACAAACGGTCACAAGAAGGATGACTTGCAAGTTTACATTTCAAGAACACAGTGGCGCGAAATGTAGTTGTCCAATAAGTCGATAAATTTAGATTAAGTGAAAGATTCAAATAAGGAAAACTGTTTCTTAGGTTTCTTAGGTTTCTTAGGGGAAAAGGATCCGCGTCGTATTCAGATATATGCTTTGACGTATTTTTATTTTCTTTCTCCCACTATCGTGTAATGCAATCCCTCGGAGGAGGTGGCAGGCAGGAGGGATTCTTGGTAGTTTGCCGAGACTAGGAGATTACGGAGGTAGCTATCCCCGGGGGTTGTAGTAGGTGGAACGAGCCAGAGACGGAGGCGGTCCTAGTCTACTTGGGGGCGTTAAAGAAGTGGCAAGCAGCTACCCCCGAGGTGGGAAGCTCGGCTGTTACCACCACCAAATGAGTGTGTGCAAGAGACACGTAAGAAGAAGAAGAGGAGGAAGAAGAAGAAGAGAATAGAGAGTGGAAGGGAGGGATTGTGTGTCTTGTGTGTGCGTCATCTCCATCCTTTCGAATTTTGCTTCGTTTCGTCGTCACAACCGTCTCTTGCCACTGAACCTTTGCAAGCGAATGCATAATTGCATACCATACAAGCCCATATAGAAGCGCGTGTGTCACACAGCCCGTAAGTGTCAGTCTTGTCATCTCAGTGTGCAAGTCGGCATCTCATCTCTGTCATTTGCCCGGAAGTTCGCCCATTTTCTCACCTCCACTACCTCCCCAAGAATCTCCTCCGGCTTGCTCATGGACCAGTATTACACTGCCCGGGCAAGCCTCTCCTCCCGATTCACGTGTGCTTCGCCACTGTGTGCGTGTGTCTACACCGTCTACACGTGGAAGCTGCATGGAGATAGTGGATACACGTTTGCTATTGATAGCTTGTGTTGGTATCTACTTGTGTACCTACAGCGATGCTGATGCTGCTGCCAGAGGAAGAGGATGGCTGAGGGGCAACTGACTCTCTGCTTTCTCTTAGACTCTTGGCCACTTCCGGAGCCTGGAGTCTGGCATGGCTCCACCCACTTTTATATTAATCGCGTCTTGGCCCGTTGCCTCCTTCGTGATTCTCCATCTTCTTTTCTAGGATCTCGCCGGAGCTCTTTATTTTCTTTCGTCTTTCCTTCGCTATTCCCTCGCTACATCCACTGCAGTCATTCAATAATAACTCGAATGTCGTCAAATAATTTCTGAGGAATTATATATTGCTTTTAGTTACCCAAATGTTCTATATTGCATCGGGCTGAGCAATCCAGTGTTTACTACAAGCGTTCGATCAACCGTGTCCTCGGATTCCTTCGGAGAGTCGCGATGATTCTCCACGTGTATGAACCTGCAGCCTCTCCGATCTCTCTATTCTCTCTTCGTTTCTGCACATTCGAATGAAGTCTCTCTCTCTCTCGTTGACTCTTTGCCGCTCTGTCTTTATGCTATGCCACGAGAAATGCTCAGTTATTACTATCAGCTCGGAGAAATCGGTGTGTGCCAATGTAGGACACGCGAAGGGGTGCCTCAGGTTGACACGCGTACGCTCGCACAACCACGAATTATACCTACCTACAAGACCTGCTCTGCCACTACTCTACTTTTGGGCCTCTCACTACTTACTGACTTTTACCCAGGTCCTTTCTATTCACATTTCGAATATCCTTTCGTTTCTTCACTGGCGATATCATTCCCTGTGATTCTAGTTGCGCGAAGGTACATCCATCCTGTAGTCGGGTTATGTCGCTGTGGGATATGCGTTGTAAGCAGACCGTACGTCAACGTGCAATCTGCCCGCTGTCAATAGGAACAGTCATTATATCGGTAGTCGACTGATCAGTATAACCTAGTCGGAATGACTCTCCAAACCGGAACGATGCGAGTTGTTACGGATTCGACAACCATGTCGAATCTCTCCCCATTGCCTTCGTCCCTTTCCGACGGGGTTTCCATTTTCCATGATATGCCTATGACGTTACATGCTACACGTCATAGATTACAATGGCTACAGGATTGCCGAACAAGCTTTCGCACAACGTAACCAACCTTCCTTGGAAATCTGTAATATCATTAGTTCCGAAACTCTTGAAGGCTATCTATCGATCTATCGTTGCTATCTATTGAGAGCTCAGTTTGAGAACAACATTTTGTTGGGATAAATAATATATATTGCACGCGACAGCATTTATTGAATTTCTCACACGAGTTGAGAAAAATATCGTAGCTACTGTGAGCAAGATGAGGTTAAGATGGTGATGTGAATGGAAGATGAAAATAAGAGGGAGAATCGTAACGGATGCATTGTCGTGCACTCAAAGAGACACCATATCGAGATGTTGCACGTTGCACGTTCTATTTTATTATAAACCGGCTGCGTAATGATTCAATTACAGAGTGCTCAAATTTGTGTCTGATGATGATGACTGATGTAACCATGATACATCCGTTTATTCTTTCTGGTCTACTCTTCTTCGATTCCTTTTAGAGAAATCAACATTTCTTTCTCACGACGACTTGCAATACTAAGGCTTCATCTGAAAATTCACGAACCTTTATGTCAAATAATATAATCCTTCCCTGTACTTTTCTCTCTTTGCTTTGTTATTCTATTTTCTTAACCTCTCCCTCTCTCTTTCTCTCTTTTTCTGTCTTTCTCAACATTCTCAACGTGAATCAACACCGAACAGCACGAAGCGGCATTGATAAGCGCACGTCTTGAGCCATGTAATAAACAAACAGGACGTTGTGAAAATTGTTGCAAATCAAACAAGAGCTTATCGCCTGCTGGCGAATACGTCCTCGGTGCTGAGGTGTTGCAGGATCGAGGAAATGACCTTCGATCCCTTGTTGGGCGCGATGTGGAGGAGGGGGGCAAGAGGGTTATAAAGAGTTTCATTTCACGCGATTCGTTTAATCGCTCGATCCGATCATATTTGACTCGATGATCACTTGATTATGATCTTTCTACGACAAACACGAAGAGACAAAAGAGAGGAGAGAGAGAGAGAGAGAGAGAGAGAGAGAGAGAGAACACAGATTCCTAACGGTATCACTTTAAATCGCCCGCCGTGCGAGGACTCTTATCAGTTTGTCGCTCGACTCCGCTCGATCGTTCACGCTTCTGGCGTTCCACGAATCGCGATTCCTAATTTTTTACAAAAACAGTGCGAGTATTGATTGCGGCCTCTTACAGATTGTATTGACAATCGACATCTTTCTTAAATTTTTCCTATATTTTCTTTGATTAAGTTATCCGCGAAAATTGTTGTTGCATTATCACTTATCACGTATCATGCAATAGTGCCATTATAGTCCTATAGCAAATTGTTTAAATTCTATACGATTTCTTAGGCGTAGATGGCTCGCGTGTGTCTCACAGTTGGTCTTCGCGTAATTTGATTGCGGTTATCAAGGCTTTGGAAATGTGTTTCTTCATCGGCTGGCGCGAGGGCGGCATAAAAATTCCTAATTTGTGAGGTGTCTGGATCGCATGAGCAGGTTTGTATTGATATTTTCACACCGGATTGGCAATGTCTCGCTCGTAGCTGATAACAGCTTGTGCACAGCTCATTCGATAGTTCAATTGATATTTGACGTGAGAAATAAATGAAAATGAAAATGGAGACGAAGGTGAATTCTCGGCATCCTGCCTTTACATTACAGACTTGCTTCTTCTCTTATCGCTCAGAGCTCAATTGCTGTTTGCACAATGATGTTTTGCCGGAGATAAGTGGACCCACGTATACTCATTACGCTGGCTCGACTCTCGCAGCCGGGTCCCGTTTGTTGACGCAGTCGACTATTATACCGATTTTGCGATACACGAATACCGCTATCCACACACGTGTTCGGAGATTGTCCGGCGTTTTGATACTTTGGCAGCCTTCAATTGCTCCTGCGATCACGCAGGCTTTGAGGCCTCACGGGCTATACAGAATAAGAAGAAGAAAAACGCTCCTGTATGTGGAACTGACGTTGCGGACCAATCGCATTACTATTGATAACACAGAGGCACAAGTGCCGCCTCGTACACTCTATGTACCTTCGTCTAGATCATCTCGAGGTCTGGAAAGATCCGCGTTTTTCTGGTTTTTGCTTGATCGGATCTTTCATCCTTTCGGTATCTACTAATACGTATGATCTCGAGATATCGTTCGTGATCGTTAAAAGGAATATACTGTACGTGGTACACGTGTGAAATCCGAGAAACGGAGAGAACTACGCGTTATACTAATTCGCTTGAAAGTGAAAATAAAATGCAGGGCATGTCAATCGGGATAGAAGAAACGATATCAAGGAAGAAAGAGAGAGACAAGTGCAGTGCATAAAAAGAGAAATAGAAAAGTGCTGGCAGCCGTGGGAAGGGAGACGGACATCGATGGGTGCGAAGGGTCTGAAGGGTCTGAAGGGTCTGAAGGGCCTGAATGGGAGACGCAGTGCGCGCGACAACGCGAGTCTATATACTCGAAACTCTATATGTACATGAAGGGGGAAATGACGGAGTGCGGAGTGTCATTAGAAGGATGATGATGACGGCGATGATGATATAACCTCGTCCGTGACAATTTGCGAGCGAGATTTACTGTGTGGGATGAATGGATGTATACACGAGCATTTATGATAATACGTAGTAGCGCATGGTTCAACGAAGGCGAAGCCGCGCAAACTATTAGGATGTGTCCACGGCGAGAGAGTCCTCGAGGCATAAGTGTCTTTGACGCGTAAACCACACGCACCACGCTGCATCGTGCTCGACTAGGGTTCTAGACTCAACGAGACTCAACTATAGACTATAGACTCTAGAACCTAGAGCCTAGATTCTGGAACGTGCGGGGAGGGTCGAGCGCACAACATGGCTCTCGCGCTTCGCTTCTAGAGAGAGGAGTGAGTACGAGGGCGAATTGCGTGATGTGCTCCAGCGCGCGTCTACTGTGTGTGCGAAACGATACGTCGTTCGCGGTGAATCTACTTAACACCGTCCCTGGTGCACACAGCGATGCCTCACGGCGCGATACGCACACCGGGATAATCGGCGAAGACGATTGGTAGCTTCCTGTCGGTCACGTGAGCGCCGTTCGCGAACTCTTCTACTAGATTTTATGCTCTAGTTACGCGAAAACCTCGATACCGGACATTATGACTTTTCATTCTTGTACTTTGTATATTCAAATAGTAGCATTTTTAGGTAATGATCTAATAATTTAATGAATGACTGTCAGTTACGGAAGTAAGAAATTAACCTCAGTACGCCACCTGACTTCCGATGCAGTACAAGGCTAGCGTAGCTTAGCGATTTTTAGATCTCTACGAAGAAGATCTGCAAAATAATAATGATTTAATGAATTTGAAGATTCGATTTTTATCCGACATTTATCTGACATTTATTCAGGCTAGGTAAACACGTGCATGTTGAACCTTTTTCGATAAAATCGTTACTTGAGAACACATTGAAAAGGTGTCCCGTGGCAATAGAGCTCGAGTGCTCGATGTATCACGCCATCTATTTTGTAATAGAAACAACGGAAGAGCCTAATTCCGCGAGACTGCCTGCTGTCCGCTGCTTCGTCCACCTCCAGCTCCTCCTCGTTATTAGATAGTAAATATACACACATGTTTGCCAGCAGGCATCGCGCATTGCCTGTAATAGCCCTAGACCGCATGCACTTACCTAGTAGCTCTCTGTCTCTGTATATAGCTATCGCGAGATTGACCTCTCCCTCCTCCTATTCTGTCCTGCGCCCTTGCTCTCTCACGCGTCTCTCTCTCTCTCTCTCTCTCTCTCTCTGTGTCTCTCTTTCTCTCTTTCTCTTTGCCAGCAGCTAATTATACCGAGTGGTCCTCTCGAAGCGATAAGCGATTTACATAGCGAAGAACGCGATGGATTTACCGTGCTCTTCTGCGAGCATCGCGCATTGCTCCATTTTACGAAAGTTGACTGACGATAAGTTAACGCCGAGTTTGACTTTACCCGTCCTTCCGAATGGCAACATAACGTATACTGCGTCTACAGGTAACTGCGCCTATAATCGTTCACTCTCGGTTTCTCGCTTTGAGCCTGATAAGATAACATACGTCTGTCATTTCGTATGATAACAGCTTCCTCGGAATTCTCCGAGGTCCAGAAAGTTTCCTGCGAATTCAGCTGGCCCCTCAAGAAATTGAAGAGCCCCTAATTGGTGCAATTCGAAAATTAAAGAAATTATCGCGATAGTCAATGTTGCTTATTCATTTTCATTTGGAGAATTCCTCTTCATTCAGCAGTTACGCACATAGTGTCGCAGTCACGTACACATCGCGCCATACAATTCTTGCGATTCAATTTCTTCAGTGGTGAATATCATATATTCGATCATGATATAGATGTGATATAGATGAACGGAGACTTTCCTGTGTATCAAGAGTAGTCGATCCACCGCCGCGAAGCCTTGGGAGCAAAATAACTAAAGCGCTTACTGTCTTCCTACCTCAGTGCATCCAACTCTTCCGTAATTCACACGCGTCGTCTTTGAAATATCCCCGCCGGAGTGATTGGCACGTTCAGAGTCTCCAATGTCCACGGGATCTTCTCCCAAGCAGCCGTTGAGCCTTTGCCGCGTCGAGAGCAGCAAAGTGTGAATGCGCCATTGATGAGGACGAGAGGCTGCGACGCTCTGTGCTTCGGAGCTTCGGAGCTTCGGTCAGATATCAGTATTAATAGTTGTGTATACCTGGAATAGAACGCGGAAGCCGTCTCTGTGTTATGTAGAAGCCAAAGACCAAGAGGAAGAGACTTACTTTCGCCTCCGCACCTCCTCTCGTTGATAGCTGACCTGACAAAAAAATGCAAAAACCCTGTAAGGCATCGTCATGGCGAATGTCAGCGCATTAACGTTCGGCCTTTCTCGCGTAAAAATGTAAGTATGGGCGAAGTCTTGCTGCTGGTCAAATCCAAAACTCGCAGTATGGACAGTCTGACAAAAGTATGGTATATATATATATATATATATATATACCCCAAAACCCACGATGACGACCCACATTGACTCCGAAAACTATCACGACGATCTTCTATAATCTGAAAACTATGACGAGGAATTGCTGGACTCCAAAATCTACGATGACGAACACCTAGACTCTGAAAACTATGATTAACAGCACGTAGGCTCTGAATCCAGTGTAAAAGAATTCCTAGAATACAATTGAAATGTAATTATTTCTTCTCATCCGAAATCGTTCATCAGGCTCCGTGAGCAAGACTGTGCCCTTACTTTTGCCATAACAATAATACTTTTGGAAACGAATGAGTCTGGCAGAAAGAGATTTTGCCCATAGTCCGATCATACCACTTGATATTCTTTAAAGAAGTAATTACAATAATTTATTTGCCCAGACTGCCCAGATCAATGCCATATTATTGTCAGACTGTCCATATTGCGAGTATTGGATCTGGCCAGCAGCAAGACTTCGCCCATACTTGCCCATACTTGCCCATACTTGCCCATACTGTTTCAAGAGTTTTCCCATACTTATAATTTTTTATTTAAATTGAAACCTCAGCTTCTCGCCGATAAAACATGAGTTTTTTCTGAGAGTAATTTTCTATCTGTTTGTCTATCGCGTTGTCTGTCTACCTTCCCAATAAAGTTTCAGCCAAGCATTCGGCATAGTGATGGACTTAAGGTTACGTTCGGATCGTCGGGTGAACATTCCTTGGCCATTCGGGACGCGCGCAAGTCGCATGCTTTATCCGCGCATTTTTCTCTTTTACTTCTGCACGAACCGCCTGTGATCCGTCGTTTCGTCGTTTCCTGGCGATTCCTATTAATAGAAGGGCCAGCTGCCCACCTTATACGTACCAGTTCGCGCGTCCCTGTAGTGGAGAGCCTGCAGGTCAGCGCTTCACATATACGTAAGATATTAGCTCCCACTCGTCCTTTCGATGTACTATATAGCTACATGCATATGCATACCAGTAGGGACACATACTTTTCATTAAAAAGTTAAAAACAACGTGGAACACACACTCGTGTGCAGTCGGATCGAACCGCACGACATCAGATTCCGCAATTTCGACAGATGGAACCTATAATCAATCTAATAGATATAATCAAGTTTCTCAGATCCTTCTAGCATGCGCTGTCTTACAAGTTGAGCAGATTAAAATTAAACATAGCAATGTTAAATACTCTCCCCATTGGCATTTCTTAACGTGGCACATGAGTTAACGTCGGAGCCTGATGATGCGAATCGACAACACATATACAGACCTTTCCTCCTCGTTATGCGGAAAGCTTAGAAATACTTCCTACTTGAAGTATTTATAAGAAGAATGGAGCTAGAACAATTTGTATTACTAGTATTATATAATTTGCACTGCTTTGCAATAATCTGTCATTCTTATATTTCGCATCCTCCTTTATTTCCTTAGACCCACCTTTGGGGATGTCTATTCTCATTTGCATTCCCATTTACTGAATACGTGACGATTAATTGAATTGCAGGAAGATCGATTTCAAGCAGGATTCTTAAATCGATCACGTTTAATGATAGGCGAGGATTTTGTGCGCGACCGACCAACCGCAATATGGGAGAAAAGTGTAGAATAGTCAAGTGGTTCGCCACGGTTTCTCCATAACGCATTGACAAAAGAAGCAGGAAAAGAAAAAAAAGAAAAGAGAAATTGATTTGACACTTCCGTGTCTTCTACTGTCAAGTCTCGCGGTCGCAATTACTTTTTCCAATGACTTGTTGCGCGATGACGGATGACTGGGAACATTCATGTATCCATCCATATCCAGATTCTCCTCATCGACGCGACAAACTTGAAAACAATTACTGGACCGCGATGAAAGGACTATTGACGAAGAACTTGTCGCTTCTACGCGGATCCTATGCATGGACGAAATAATGTGTTTGAAAGTTTGAAATTGAGCGACTGGTACGCGGGAATGAACTGCAGGAAAATCGAAGCAATCGTCTTCTCGTGATATTCGAATCTTTCTATTGTAAAGTTGTGTGCCTTGATGAGAGAATGATCGTGGAGGAGTATCGAAGGATGAAAGCCGGAAGTGTAAAAGTATAGAAAGGGAAAAAAGGAGGGAGGAAAGACGGAAGCTCCGGTTATAAACCTAGATGGATCCCTTTTACGTCCGCCCTTAAGCAGGAAGGGTCGCCTCGCGCGATAAGGTCCGCTCTAGTCTCGGGGTAGTCTCGGGGAATATGATTAGTATATCGTTATAAAGGCATCGCGCTGGATACTTAAATTAAGTTTATTGAGCAGTTTTCACAGCGTTACCTCCAGCTAGCATGGAGGGCCTTTCTTATTCGAAGACAGTCGGGGAGTAGTGGTGGCCAACCCTCGAGCGGTAAAACTCCCGTAAACCGAGACAGCTTCGTACATTCTTAGACTTTCTCGTTTTTCTTCTGGCGTATATCTCATCGAGAGAAGAAGGAAAAGAAGAGGAAGTAACGCGCGGTAAAAGAAGGGGGTCGAGGTGCCTGCAGTAGGTCACGGTCTACGATATCCTACTGTTCCTTCTGAACCATCGACAGTCGTGCTTCCCATCTTTCACCTTTCACACCCTGCGTGAACAGAGAAGGAAAGTAATTGATTGAGTTGTCGCATGTCGCCCTGGAGGTTGCCCTTAAAGGCGACCCTTGATGGAGAGACTCTGATGAGGGTGTGGAGAGACTGTAGGCTACGGGGGGGGGGGGGGGGATGCAGTGCGACAGTCAAGTCGCTGCTAAATAGAGGGAATAAGTGGTGCGCTGACTTTGAACTTTTACGAGTTTAAAACTCGCCACCTCCACTACCTCAACCACCTCCGACAACTAGCAAGCATCTACCTGTCTCTCTTCTTTCAATATCTTCTTTACTTTTTTCTTTCAACGCGCTGTTGGTCTTTCGTAAATAATTCGCAGTTTCATCCTAATAAAGCTCGGAGAATACCGGGTCAAACGAGTTGTGGCTTTCGCTTCAGGAGGCGAGACTAATTATGAGGCTGAGCACGTGGGCTCAGTTATATTCGACTATTTGAACAAAATACAAAGTTCTTCTATTGTTAAGATTTTTTCATGTTATTTTTCTGTTTTGCTGTCGATGTTGATTCACGCGCTCCACGGTTCGACGTCGAGTAATTAGCTGCCGTTTCTCGGCTCCTTAATTTCGTATCGATTACTGAAAACTTATGGGATCAGCGTTTACTCTCTCTGACTCCCCCAACCCCTTGCCATCTTCGCTTTCTCTCTCTCTCTCTCTCTCTCTCTCTCTCTCTCTCTCTCTCTCTCTCTCTCTCTCTGTCTCTCGCTCTCGTTCTCGCTCTTTTGCACACACTCACTTGAGCCGACCGTCCTCGCCCTTCGCTCTCCCTCAAATAGGAGGCTCTTTAGCCGCGAATAGGTATAGGTACCTGCGCCACCCCCCGTGCAGCCACCTGGAAAATCGAGAAAAATGCTTTAAATTCGAGGTGGCTTGATTGATTGTGTTAATAAGAAAGTTTTTTTTCTCTCTTGGCGGCTCTCCCTTTCCTTAAGCTTAAGCTATCTTCTACTGAGCTTATCTCGTTCCTTACTTTCTCCCGCTCTCTTTCTCCTTGACTTCGGCAACCATCCCTCCTTAACTCTTAGTCTCACGATCGATACCCTGTGCCCTTTGATTGAGCCTTGATTGATGACTTGGTTCTTTCTTCTTCTACCTGCATCTACCACCACCTTCCTCCACCTAGCTCCACCTACCTCAAGTAATTGCACTGGCTAGAAAAACATTATCGGCGAAACGCACCTTTCGCTCAAGGGTCTGCGAAAGCATACTCTTGTTCCTTTTTATGAAATTTCCCTAATTGTGGCTCTCTCTTACCTCTGTTTCAGGTAAAGTCACAGTAAGGCTAAAAGGACGCGAGTACCCCGCGGGGTTTCCTTTTTTTTTATAAGGTAATAAATCACTTATAGTTTATCGTTTATAATATTTCACGTCACTTTGACCTCCACGTATTAATTCAGCAATATCCACTTAACATCCTCAAAAATTGTGGATGGATTTGAGAATACATCTCCCTTAGTCGGTTACCATGATGCTCGAGTTAATTAATGTCTAGTAGAAGTGCATATTATGACCTATGCTTCATTAACAAGGAAAATAAGGAATTTATGAGGCTCGCAGTCCAATCGGTGAAGTTGACCAACTTCTGACAACCAATATTGCCAAACGGTATGGCAAAAGCGGATCCCACAGTAGCTTTCGGATCCACCTGATGCGTTTGGGCTGAATAGCCCTGTATACGTAAGAAGGAAATAGCTTATAGCGTCAGATGAAATTCTCAAGAATGGACCGGCGAATGTGTTTCACGCCCCGACAAATGACTTGCAACTTTTCACAGTAGCAATTGCAAAGACTAATTGAATTGTCAAAGAGTTTGCGAGTATCGGGGAGCGCGGCAACGGGAAGAAGGAAGA
>JARQST010000064.1:105156-125215 GCA_030142225.1 Pachycephus smyrnensis | reverse complement strand
GGAAGAAGGAAGAGGGAAAAGGGAAGAGAGAAAGGAGAGTCCCGTGAGTGCCGAAGGAGAATGGAGTGATTCGAATAAACATTTCTGCTTTCCGAACGTCTGAACTTCCACTTTCATGCGTTCCTCTCCGAGTTGGAGCATTGTTCCTTGTTCCTACTTCTTGATTTATGTTAATGTTTTTGTCACTCGATGAAATACATCGAAAAGCATTTCCATCCAAGCCGATCTGATTCGCTGTCTTTGGTTGCTCCCGCAGTGTCGCTTGGTTAATTTGAACAGCTTTAAAGCGGCTAAAAAGCAGCTATAATGGGGAAAGTTCGGTAAAGAAACGCAACTCCCACCTTTACGCACATGTGAGTTTCTATACAATGTATAGTCATTCGACCTACAGTCGGACCTCGGGCACTGACCGTTTGAAAACCTTCGAAATTGACAGTTTTTCCCAGCGATGGCAGTACTGTCGGAAAAACTGTGGGACTATCCGTGCGCGCATTACTACGTCTACGGAGACTAGTCTCCTTGACCACGTTCCTGGCGTTCAAATACAATTGGATGACAGAAAGGTTAGGTAAAACGATTAGTACCTGAGGTCCGACTGTACTTTGGATGTGTTGAACATTGGGATTGGCTCAACCAAGCACACTTTTCACTTCACTTTACCTGATAAGTTGATAACAATGGTAACCTTTGCTCTTTATTTTCTCCTCTCCGAGATCCTCCCTCTGGATGCATTTCGCATAAAAATTCTCGTTAAACAAATAGAATTGGCTTGGCTCGATACGCTTTTTGAGCAAAAGAAGCGAAAGGAGAGCAAGGAGGAGGAAGATGAGGATGAAGAAGTACGATAGCTCTGAAGGAAATGGGAGAAAGGCAAAAAGTGAAAAGTAAAAGCAGGAGGGCAAATGAAGTTGTTAATAATGCCGAAGCCTATTCTTTCTTACCCCAACTGAGCCAGACTCGGTTTCTCGGATAAAGTATCCCAATCGCAATCGACTTTATTCCTCGCAAGTATAGCAGCTACTTTTTACTTTCAACCCTCCGTCCGTCACCCACCACCCGCCACTCGCTTTACCTATTACTTTTTCGATGTGTCCCTTTGGAAGGCAATCCTTCAATTTTCTCCTAGAGCTCAAAATTTTTCGGATTTCTTTCGTTTCTTTCTTTATTCTAGAGAGTGTACTAAAGTTCAAAAGTATTTATTGCTTCCGCGATGTGAATATAGGAAATTGTAGAAATCGACAATTCAGGATATAGCTGCTGCATTCCTACACGGTTACGCTTTTTCCCGTAGGAAAACAGATATAATAAAGGAGAGGCCTTTGATTAACTACTATCACCACTAGTAGTATAGTGCTATACTGCTATACTGCTATACTACTACCACTATGAATATCACCGCCACTGCTTTTTACTATTTAACTTTGGAACGACAAAAAAAAATCTTTCGAATCGGTATACGTGATGCCCTCTCTATCTCTATCTCTATCTATATCTGTGCCTCCACTTCTCATCCCCTTTATCTCTCAGGAAAACGGATATAACACTGATGGGAATAGCTTTCGTCGTTTCCCCCCAAGGAGTCCTCTTAATCGATTCTTTATTTCCTTGCAATCCGACCCTCTACAGCTACAACCAACTTCCGCCCTTGTGGACTGCGTTTCCTCTTTGGCACAGGAAAAAATACACTCGCGATAATTCGGTATTCACGCGTCCGCTACTGATATCTAGTAAATTATACAAAGTTAACTCGCGACGATGCAGGAAACCACAACCTTTCTGACGTTTGCATTTTCCTTGCGCATTAAACGACCAGAAGCAATAAAGAGGCTAGCTACCTGCAGGGGTCTCTTGCTCCGGATGGAAATATGGAATTATATGGGATAGGAGGAGGCAGGAGGGACGCAAGTAGCGTTTGCGTCAACGTCGACTAGTAAATCGACCTACGTGGTTGATTGTGACTCTCGAAAGACTTAGCACGCGCGTTATCGTAGGGCCGCGACAATCGTGGACACGAGGCCCATGACGGCAGTAGCACGTTCAAGGGATAAGCATGCAGGAAATGCGGATTTTCAAAGTCAAACTGATGATATCTATGTGGTGTAGCAAGATGTGCAAGGAAAAATACTCATAAAAAAATTACGTGGCTTTAGGCTGATACTATAGTTCATTCATGAGATCGGTTGCACAGCTGGTTGGTAACGCGGACGTAAGAGTCGTTCTAGCATCACAAAGCAATCACATTGATTGACACGCATACGGAACAATTATTTTATATAGTATACAGAAAAATTGGATTCTACTTTATTGTATTTTTTTAACTTGTATCTCATTGTCAGTTCAAAAGAATGCATCTTACGCGTTGCGATAGTAAGTTTGAGAGGAGGAGGGGCAAGGCGTCAGCAGCGATCGCATTTATGTTGCGGTCACGCCTTAAGTCAAAGCGAGACTCACAATCAGTAGGGCCTTGCATTGCAATGCTTCGGTCTGGAGGAGAGAAGGATGCAGAAGGACAGAGAGATGCACGGATAGGAAGAGAGGGATATCGAAAGAGGAGAAGCTGGAGGAGGGTTGCACACACGCTTCGCCGATAAGATTAATTGATAAACGGATAAACCGATCAGGTATCGATGTAATTTCACTTGGGCAGTTCGAAAAGATAAATAGCAAGCAAGCGAGAGCGCGAGCGCAGCTATATGGGTAATCGAGTTAATCGGTTAGCTGGTTAACCAGCGAGCCGTGCACTGGTGGCCGCACTTTGGGCTCTTGTGGAATAGTATAGACGTATGTAGCACTGCGTCCACTGTTTGGGAAAGAGGGAGTCAGAGTCGGAGTCTCAGAGGCGGACGATGGCTGTTGAAGAATGAATTAATGAAAGCCTTTCGCTTTCCTCTACTGACAATGAGTAGCACTCGTCTCTAAATGTGTAATAGATATATTATAATATATATCTCATATCCTTTTGCGTCTACGTTTTCATATATGTCTGCGTTACTCGGCGCCCTGATGATTCTAATCATGACAGGAGGATGTCCTCCATGCTTTGTTCCAACGGTCAGAAAGGAGATCGCATTTTCGTATGTGTATCTAGGACTGTTAAAAAGTTTAAACGAAGTAAGAACTGAATATTTTCGCGATTGACTCCCTTCCCGTTGCCCCCGGCTTATGAAATTTTCCCCTGTAAGTTGTGACTTCTGAGTTGTACGTGATCGATATGCACGTGGACGCCGCAGCCGTGAGCACCTTAATGGCTAAACGTATTTGTACTCATATGCTAGAGAGAAGCAGGTACGACGATCTCGTGAGGAGTAAATGCTACATTCGCAGGACGTTCGTCATCGGTTCGCGGAACGTGTTCCGGGTAAAACCGAGTGTACAATCGAGGAGAAGAGAAGCAACATAACTCTACATAAGTGCTTTAAGTCATTGACGAGCTCCCCTTCTTCTTTTCACTTTTATTTCTCCCCCTTTCTACTCATTCTCATTCCTTTCCATTCTTCCTATTTCATACCGTAATGACTGAATGTTTTGCTAGTGTATTCGACTTGTGCCTTGGAGCGTTCGCTTGCGTGCGTGCGTGCGTGCGTGCGTGTGCGTGCGTGCAAGTGTCGTGTCGTGATGATGTCTGTTGCAACGATTCCATGGAAGAGGCGGCAATGGGAAAACGTTTATTAGCGTGTCGATAAACAAACAAGTGCAAGCGGTTAAGATCGTCGGATGGTTACGCAGAGGTAACGAGAGAACGGGTATTGTGTGGGTGCCAGGGCTGCCGAAGAGACGTGGAAGGGAGAGGAGAGAACTCTTGTGTGTACTGAATGCGTACAAAATACGTACGTATAGTATAGTTCTGGAGTGTATTCAGGTTCAGGAAGATCCCCCAGTGTTTGAACAGCCATACTGTTCGAGTGTTCTCCGTGACGTCCAGCCTGGCCTCAGACTCGTAACACTCGAATTCTATGCTAGGCCGCTTTTTAGATAAGCGCAGAAAGTCAGCGAGTAACGCAGACGGATTTCCAATCTCAATCACTCGGTCTCGCTGTCTCTTGTCCTTGTGAAGAATACTTGCTCGCCTCCTCTCTACCGGCGACAGTATCAGCGACGCCTTTCCCTGCTCCGACAATAAGACTCAAAAGTCGAAATATTAACCTCTAGGAATTTTGCTACTTCTATTCTGCTACTCTTATTGTTGAAAACTCGCCAAACGAGCCATGACCGCTACGTTCGTGGATCGCTCATTGGGAATTGAGCGCGCGGATTACAGACAATATGTCAAGCATGCATGCAGTCGGACAAGACGTGAGTACACGGTGAATCGAGTGGCGACAAGGGCAGGGAGAGGGAAGTAAAGATGAGATACATAGAGCAAAGCAAAGCAAGAGGTTAAAATAGGACTAGCAGCATAAAGGCCGTCGCACGCAGAACTTCCGTGAAGATAACATGAGGCGTGTAGTAGTCCAACGAGTCTGCTGCTGCAAGTCCGTTAAACGTGATGGACATTGGTCTACACCTTACGTTATTCTTACGGAAGTTTCGTGTGCAATGGCCTTAAGATCGACAAGGAACGAAGGCGTCGCCTGACGTTCTGCAGCCAGAGTGAGCGGCGATGGGTGAGAGGTGAGAGGTGAGTGGAGAGAGGCAAGAGTGGCGAGAGAGGCGAGAGAGGCGAGAGAGGCGAGTGGCGAGTGAAAGGGGATAGGGGATTCCGCGGGACGAGCGGTGTCGCTCGAGGGGTGGTCGGTGCGGGCGACGCGGGCCCGAGGGGGCATGAAACGCGTAAACAGAGAGTCAACATGTAAACAGGCCACTCGCGAGACAAACAACGTGGGGGCCGCGGGCTGTTCACCGAGCGACGAGACTCGTTCGGCCGCCTGGTTGCTCGCTCGCGCGCGCTGCGACTCTCTCGCTCTCCGATCTCACGCTCGCTCTCTTCTACGTAGGTTCGCTCAGTTTCGTTTCGTCTCGTCTCGTCTCGTCTCGTCTCGTCTCGTCTACCAGCTCATTCGTCGGCTCGTTCGCGTTGCCTGCTGCTCTGCTTCACGTAGCGGTGGCAGCTAGCACGCCGCTACACGTTATAATCTAAAGTCTTTATATATCATAGTGTCTACACTGCAGACTCTACCGCACAGTACTCTGCACGCGGTACGGTGCTCACGGATTTCTGTGAATCTCCACGCGCGCGAAACGTCGACGCGATTTAACCCAGAGTTCGCCCTCCTTCTCCCTCTCCCTCTCCCTCTCCCTCTCCCTCTCTCTCACTCTTACTCTCACTCTCACTCTCTCTCTCTCTTCCTTCTTCTGGACATCGTCGTCGTAGTTCGGTTTCCCTAGGCAGAGTTGCCTATAGTAACTCGGATGCCAGAGCACCGCCGCCGTCGGCGACGACGACGACGATGAGGAGTAGTGTCGTTTGGATACGTACTCACGAAAAGCAACGGGCTTACGTGCGTGCCGGCGCAACTATTAAAGTGAACCAAAGAATTTCGTCGCGATCAGTCGTTCGTTCAGGAAAAATCGGTTCGCTCTCTTCTCACTTGTAATGCTCGTGCTGATCGAGGTGACGATAGTTATCGCAGCTATTGTTATATGTGCGTATTTACGTTAGTGAGCGCCATTGTCGCTACGTCATCAGTGACTGACGTGTGAAAATTAACTACGAGGAAATCGTACGTCCCTGCAGCAACGTTCTCTACGTCAGATGGTCTCCAACATTGCTACCTACTGCACTGACTAGCATCGACTAGCACTCTCTCCCTCCCTCCCTCCCCCCTCCCAACGCCACAACTGCCACTACTACCACTGTTACTATTGCCATTGTTATCATCATCATCATCATCAACGCCATCGTCATCACCACCATGGCAATCAGTACCTCCTCTCACGTTGACAGCTCCTCCCGATCCTAATCATCCTGCGATCCCTTTGATCAACAGGTGCAAGGCTGTCGCCGGATTTCATGTAAGTCGCGAGAATTTAATGCTTTATATTTTTTTTTCTAAATCTCCTTATCCGTCTGATAAGTTTAATAATTGCTAGCTGTACTATTGGGAAATGCTGTTAATCTCATTTCTCGTATCGCTTGAGCAAAACTCTTATCATGAATCATCCATCCCTCACCAATTTCATAACGACTCTCAAACCATAGATATAACGTAAACTCGATTCTTAGTATAGATCGTATGCATAAGCCGGAAAGGACCATTTCATGGTTTGTAGTTGGTTCGCTTGCCCTTTTATCGGTACGAATTAATCGGTCGAAAGTTTGGACTGAGCGAGGCGGCGTCGGCAACGACAACAACGGGACGAACACGTGATTACGCACGTGCTCGACTTGCGCGACATCTCGATCGATACATATCTACTGATATGCTATCGGGATCCCGGCTTCTCTAGCAGTGTTCCATTAACATGATCCCACGTGCAATCGCGATTCTCTAGATCCGTCATCTGGGCGACCAATCGATTTCTACCGACAGGGAATTTCCGTTACAGTCAATTGGAATCTCCTGACACTGTGGCTATTCCTTCTTATTCCTCCTTCTTCTCGCAATGGTACGGCGTTCTAGGCCAGAGGATACGTTAGTAAGGACAGATAGTTATTTGCTAGGCGCTGGGACAGAGATGGAAGGACGACTTGACTGCCGAAGATGTCCCTGGTGTGGAAGGTCTGCAAGAGAGTCGTCGAGGTGTCGTAGAGTGTCGTAGAGCGACCATAGGCATCCGAAGACAAGGCGGAAC
The DNA here is from genome assembly GCA_030142225.1 of Pachycephus smyrnensis. Classification (NCBI taxonomy): domain Eukaryota; kingdom Metazoa; phylum Arthropoda; class Insecta; order Hymenoptera; family Cephidae; genus Pachycephus; species Pachycephus smyrnensis. The sequence goes on along the minus strand of JARQST010000064.1, from coordinate 118,483 downwards.
TCTGACTATTCGCGTGTGGAATAAGAGACATTAAGAAGTATTTGAGGGCAAAAGCGAGTAAACAGTCGGTTATTTATAGCCAGGTTGTGTGCCGACTTCTAAGGTGAAGCGAATAACGGACGTAGCCGTTCTAGAGAGCGTCCTTCGTGGCGGCGACGACACCGCCCCGACCGCTGCCTACACCGTCGTCGTCATCGTCGTCGTCATCGTCGTCGTCGTCGTCGTCGTCGTCGATGCCGCCTCTATGAGCTGCTCCTCTTTTCCTTGTGTTTCTTCTGTTCCTCATTCCACATAGGCAGCATGGTGCATGCAGGAGACGCGAGGCGTCGCAATGCACAACGAGCTCGAGACCGCGCCTTAAACTCAACTCGTAAACAGAATCGTGCAAACAACTGATACGCAAATAATGAGCGAGTGACGATTGTATTGAATCAGCTCCTCCTCCCTCTCTCGCTCTCCACCTCCTCCTCCTTTCCTCTAATTCTGATTCTGAGTTTAAGTTTGAGGAGGCCGCGGCGCACTCTTCCTGCGAGGAAAGAACTGAACAGCTGCACGATTCCATTCCACGGCTGTTATCAAAAGAAACTATTGTCATCCGCGACTAACAATGCGCTGTTATTAAACCGAGGCTTCTAGAGATACACGAAGACCCCTTCTTCCTTCTGTTCCCTTCCTTCATTCTGGTTTGTCGGTTATCGGATTCCCTCGCTTCTTCTTCTCTTTCCTTTTGACTCTGAAACTCGGGATGCTCCATTCGACCGGCTACTTCGTACTTTTACATTGTCGAGCTTTCGAAGCGTTTTCATGTTCCGGAGGAGCTCTCTCCTTCTTGGCTCGGTCTACCTGCTCTCCAGGCCATCCCTTACAATCTTCTGATAACTTTCAGATTCTCCAAATAGATATCTAGACAGCGAGAACGTCTGATTGCATCCGCGCAACATGTTACTCCTCGTGGAACAGGTAAAATGCATGAGCGTCGATGTACCGGGTACGAGTCCCATCCGGTGAGCGCAGCGTCCCGCTCGGCCATGGTTGGCTATGGGTGGCTGGCCAACAAAAGAGTCCACGGATTACACTCCCGGAGGGTGTCTATCGTAATACCTGTCCGTGTACGGGCAGTGAATAGAGAGAGAGAGAGAGAGAGAGAGAGAGGGAGGGAGAGAGAGAGAGAGAGAGAGAGCTATCTCCACGACTGTACGAGCCACGAGCATAGCTGTGCGGGGATTGTTGAGTTAGGCTTACATGCTTGGGCTCGGAAGTTCTGCGCGACGCAATGTGACGCGACGCCATTCCATTTGTCGTCGCAATCAGAAGGCGATCGAGCCACGAGGGCGTTGATTCGTTCCCAAAGGCGTCGCGATGCCATATTGCTCGTTCGTTACACGAAGTACGCAGCGAATTAGTTTGCTCGACTACTCCCTGGATTCTTCTGTCGGGAAAAAAGCACTAACGCTCTCGATGCCCTGCGGGATTCTTGGGAATTAGATCATTTGCATTTCCCCCTTGTAATTCGGGAGTGCTCTGTCTTTTCGTGTGTGTTGTGTTACACGTACGCTTTTTACCTCGGACGCTCTGCCGCACCAATTATCCGCGCTGATTAAGTGATCAGTAACAGTGTATGACATAACGTGAAACATGACCTCCCCTTGCAGATCATAGTCCGTGTATGATCATTCTTCGAATTAGGAGTCTCTTTCCCCATTAGCTTACACCGAATCTTTCCCGCAAGCAAACGCGTTATACTTTATCCGTATCTCGTAAAATATCCTAGGCAACATGAGGTTAGGTTAGGTTAGGTTAGCCGGCTAGAGTCGCGCGTTGGGATTGAATCGTGTCGCGCAATTACCTGAAAGAAGGATTTCCTGTTTAGGCACGCGCGAGTGGGAGTCTCGGCTCGCAGCCATTACGCACGCTCATTGTTATACGTCGCTGTTTTCCCACACTCTTCTTCTGGCTTATGCTTTATTTCTTATGCTCAAAGGCAATCGATTGATTGTTTGATGATAATGACGTTTTCCACCGGTGCAATTTGGTTGGTTCCCTCTGTTTATCCAGCTGCGATATTAACGCCCAGGATTATACAATCTTACTGCCGACACCTTTGCTACAGGACATAGATGCCGCGAATTTCACGGGAAAAAACACACATAGATACACTTGTTGCTAAAAATCATGCAATTACGCGTTAATACGCGTATTTCTTTAAAAGCACAAAATGAACTAATTCACCTCATAAAGAACTCGTGCAGGACAGCAGGGTCAAAGTAAATCCCAGATATTCGCGACGAACAGGCACGGGCATGTATCTGTGCGTTAGGTAACGAGTGGCCGATTTAACCCGGCACGCCGTCTTGTAAGACGACGTAAATCATGGGCAAAGGGGTGCCTCCGCTTTCCGGGCTTCTCCCCGATGGAGTACCATACATTACAGGAATCCTAATACGAGCGTACGTGCGTGCATCCCTGATGGTTCCTGCTCCTCTGGAGATGGCGCCGATACGAAACCTGCGTATTCCAACCCTTTCATCGCGCACTCCCATTTCCGCTGACGTGAGCACCTGCAGACTGCCCTCCTCTCAAATTCATCCTTACACGTTTTGCATTCACAATTTCCCGTTAAATATCCAATACTTTTTGGTCTCTTTAACTTATACTTTTGCATAAACATCTTCAGTTTGTCACGATAAGTATAATAGATAATAGCTGATGGCACTTATTTACGTCCAAATAGTGGAGGCTCGACAATAAGATTAACGAACAAATAATGAATTGAGAGACACTGGGAGGGTTGCCGGTGGGAAGCTTCAGTGAAGGGTTAAAGGGAAGGCGTGTAACTCTCCGTTATCTCGACGTGCTTCCAGCCCCGTGCTCTCTCGGCATCTAGTTTTCTTGGTAAGGGAGCGTCGCGGCGGCCGGGGGAGACATCGTGACGATGAACGCGGACTTCCCAGGACTCTGAACTCCGGAGTATGGACATAAAAGAGGTCCGCAACGTTTTCATGATTTTCCGAGGTTAATTGTTATGCATGGCGCGCGTCCTGCCCGTTTAGCCTCGAAACTCCCTTTTCCTCTCTTACCTCCTGCACCACTAACTATCCTATTCCCTCCATAGGCAAAAATCCTGCGTGGGAACACTACCGATTCTCGGCATATGGAGTGAGCATTTTTCTGTTTTCAAGAAAATTTTAATGCCAAGTAAAATCCGTAGGAAGTAGAAAGGAAGAGAGTGCTGGTGGTTGGCCCAGGGAGTCTAAAGCTTCGAGAGGTTTCTGTTCCTCTTTCGGTTCGCCTTGCGTTAGTTTCGCTCCTGAAACTGAGAGATCCTGAGGACTCCAGTTGTCAGTGAAAACGGATAAGTCTTGGTGGAGTAAGCGGTGTAGATGGAGGAGCTGGAGAAACCTTAGTCCTGTTAAAATGACACTGGGATGCCCACAGGTCGACACTGAAAGGACAATAAGGCCGTCAGGGGTTGCTACAAAATCTTGGCAAGCTCGAAGGGTCGAAAGTCTTGAGCAGTAGGTATATGCCCTGGGACTCAAAGGGATGCGGAGGAGCGAAAGGGTTGAAGCCGTGTCCGGTCAGGAAATAACTTTCTTACCTACTTATGCCTTCATCTCCTGCGGGCAACTAACTACGCGAGGCGCCTCGAAACTCCTCGTTTCCTATCGCGCTTAACCCCGATGTCACTCGTTGCGAAAATCATCCCTCGACAGCCCCTGTGAACTCCGTAACACCGCCTCCCCTTCTCCTTCTCCTTACAATCCCGGCAACCTCTACAACACGTCGACTTGAAAGCTTCCCACAAACCTTTCTCGCTTTCTCGCGTCTTTTGCAATACACGCAATCTGCAAGGAAAAACAGTAGGCATGGTTTGAGCCCGTTTAATAGTTGTCAGTTGATTCGCTAAATAATTATAAAATGAAGAAACTGCAGATAAGAAGGCATATCCTACAATTAGGATTATAATTGGCATAATAGCACTAACACGCGCTCGTACGATCGATGAGGATCTCTCTTCGATCGGATAGATCCGGCAGCGTGCGAAAATAGCCGTCGAAAGGAAAGAGGGGTTGGTTGCAGTACGAGCCAAGCGATATCGACGCGTAAGATAGACCCAGAGCATAGGCGCTGGGCTCTGCCAGGGTGGGTGGCTCGCGAGACACGCAATCTTGTCGGAGCATTGGCTATTGTTTATCCGTGCCCACCGTGAACCTACGAGCCACCAACACCCTCGTACGATGTTGTTTCATGTAGAGATATAGGTATATGTATGTAAGATATGTAGGATGTGTGCGCGGGCACCTAGCAACATAAAACACGCATATGGGGTGGAAAGTCGCTATGCCGTTATGCCTACTGCCTAGTACCGATAACGGTATTTAAACTAGACTTACCAACCCTAACACCTGCCACCTAGGTATTGCCAAAGTACACGCTTCGATCCGCACATTCGCATCAACGATTTCCATGCCTTCCCCCTCGCTTTCATTCACGAAACCGAATAGTTTGTACTTTTCATTGTCTATCTCTATTTATCTCTACACACGGGTTTCCTCTCTATTTTAAAAGAATTACTCTGTTTCCTCGAATTCTAATAAATACTGCAGACATGTCGGCTATTGCGACTTTACTTCGCTATGATATAATTTTGATGTGATACTGTCAAGTTATAAGTCGATCCTGAAGCTGTTCTATTATTCGTGCCGCACACGTTCAGCTGACCTATCTTGCAGAGATATGCTGGATCTCTCCTCGTGGTTGCATCATGAAAGATTAGAAGCTGTAATGGAAAAATGTAGAAATGACATTGGGGTTGGGGAAGGGGGAAGAGGGAAGAGGGGAAGGGGAGCATGTCACACGGAACACACGACAACCTCGCGACACTAGCAACCCCCAGAGCCAATGACCTGCCCGCTTATAGGCACAAACTCCTAGCTATATTCGAGCGTCTGTACGTTGCCTATTCTTAGCGAGGCTACCTCCCTAGGTATGTACTGATCTACGTATGTAGAACGTATGTAGCTTGGAGTCGCGCATATCGCGTATATACGCGCACATACGCTACACCCGGTCGACTGTCGACTGTCGATACTCTAGAATATCGGTAGCCGAGCCTTCCTCTTTCTGTGTAACTATGTGTACACGTGTAGTCATAAGGCCAAATAAAAAAAAGAATATGTAAGACGCAGGGAGTCGATAAACGTAATATTAACCAGGGCTATGCACGGCTACGGATATACAAAGGACTTGCTCGCGGAAGTAGCGAAGCTGCGGAAATATCGAAGTGAGGAAGATGCGCTGTGTGTTTTTCTTCGTGAAGCAGCTGTAGTTATAACAGAGCGATGAGACGAAGTATCGCTACTACTGAGACACGGATGCTTCGAGTTAATGAACTGTGCGAGCAAACGGCAAAAATAAGTAAACAATGCTATAACCATTCGTGGAAATTGAATAGAATGTTCTGCCTAGTCCGTGTTTTAATGAAAATAAGCTTGCTTTATAATACGCGATAAGCCTCTCTCTCCCAGCCCTCTCCCCTCCCGTCAGTCATTCTACCAACAACCCTTCGGACCGAATTCTCACCTCGAAAATTTTCCAAGATTCTGTCTACGAGTGAGTCGAGTGAGCGACGAGAACCGGCGAAAAGCTATAGAGAGGTGAGCTGCCCGAGTGAGGGTGAGAATGGGGTTGCGGGGATGAGACCCGGAAATGATTGTCAGAGTAAAATGAGGCGACGTGGCACGCGCCAACGGAGAACTAGTAGAGCCGGCAGAGTCAGCCGAGCCATCAAGTCCCCCTCTGGAGGTTCTCGTGAACTATTAGCCGTTTAGTCTCCTACAAAAGCCTTCTAATTGTACGTGAAATTCACAAGGTCTTGGCATCATCCGAGTGCGGCAGTATAACTAGCAACACTCTCGACATAGCGACGCCCTACAGCGACGCTCTGAAGCTCGAAGAGAGGAGGTGCTCTATGTTAATTCGTCGGCGCGAGTCTCTATTATGCGACAAGATTCACTCGCTTCTGCTTCCAGCAACAAATGAGAAAACTCCTTGAGATACGAGCCTGCAGTCTAGGCACCCCTGTAGTATTCTCACTGTCACACGGCGGGTATTATAGGTGGATACTAGTAGAGATATTACTAGAGAGCTCGACTCGTACGTAGAGTCAACGTGTGATGACGTCATCGGTCATTATGCGGCTGTGTAAGCGATCGATTTTCCTTATAAGTCGCATCGAGTGTCGATGGTTTATTCACTGCTCTTCCTCCCTCTCTCTCCCTCTCCCTCTCTCTTTCACCTCCTCCTGCTCCTGTGGCATACTCTCTTTTCAGTGGCGGGAGTCATTATTATCATTAACGAGAAATGCGGACACGGTGGTGCAAGAAGCACGATCCCGATTTTTCATTAAGGAGCCGTCGACTCAGCTATCCAATCCCTCGGTGTTGGCGCAAGGGCTGTCTCGCGAAATGGTGGTGGCAAGGGGGCAAGGGGGGCGGCACGAGGAAAGGCAACGGTTACGAGAAAAGCGGTCAGGAAGGACGGAGGACGAATTCACCACCGGCGTATAATATGGTGGATTAATACGCGCAAAATCTGCTACCTAAAAGTTATTAATGACTCAGACGCGCTCGACTCGGCTTGACTCAGTTTGACTTTGCTTCGCCGTTCGTTCGCTGACTTTACCAACACCGTTAAGAATGCCAAGGACGAAAGGGAAGGTGGACGAGCGACAACGAGCGACGACGAGCGACGACGAGCGACGACGTCAAAGGTTTTCCGAGGGAGGGTCGCCGGGGTGAAGGACTCGCAAGAAGCGAGAACTTGGCCACCCTTGCCTATACAGGGGAATGGCTAAGCCCGTTGGACGCGTCAGACCCCAGCCAGTCAGGCAGCCCTAATGAATTCTCTGATATACAAGCTGTCAATAATTACGGGTTGGTAGAGGGATGCTAAGGAACGTTGAGGGATGCTGAGGGATTTGGAATAGGTCATCGTTATTGGAAGACGCAGAGAAAAGTTGAGAGATTCGATTGCCAGTCAAAGAAAAGGATTCGCTCGGCATGCAAATTTCAAAAGACAATAATGGATTCGTAGCTGATCTTGGATGTATCAGCGCGGGAGAATGATGGTGATGTCTTTACGGATTACTACACTTCGGTCCACTCCTCATAGTTATTGCAACATAATCGCGCATTATCGTTACTTCCCGTTTTGCATGAATTTACGCTTCCGACTTCCGATAACGACCAATGTATTCATCAGTTGGGTCACTCGTTGGACGTATGTATTTTTCATATCTTTGTCTGATCGAGATTTTGCATCTTTCATCTTTAAACTCGTATCTTGCTGCGGATAAAGGAAAAGCGAAGGGGTTAGGCAGGCGCTCGCGTACCCTCCGCACCTCCTGACGTACTCACAGGCAAGTATCGTCTGGCTACTGTAAAAAACATGACTCACACAGCAGGGTGTTGTGTGTCTCAACAGTGTAACGCTGCAGCCATGCGTTCAGGGCTCCCCCGTACTCCTCCCTACGTAGGGACGTGGCGCGTTCAAGGGATGCTGCTGCCAGTGGGAGTAAGTTCCTGGAGGTGAATTGTCGGATCTCGTAACTCCACTCGAAAGCTCCTCCTCAAAGGGTCCAACAATATCCGACCTCGGCGCTCGGCGTCCCGTCCTAGTCGCAATCCCAGGAGCTACCTACTTGACGTCGTAGACGCATTGCTCACGCAGTGTCCTGCTTCTCGTCAATAAGGCATGAAGACAAATTGAACAATTATCACGCTCTGGTTCCTCGAGACTTTCACGACTCTTCGCTCGCGTCACATTGCCCTTTCGAATTTCAGTCCTTTTGTCTTTCCCTTTCCGCTTTAAAACTTTGGCTTCCCCCCTTATTACGAAAGACCGGTTCTTATGCCGGTCAATATTATCGCAGCGATTCCTTCCTATTTCTTAGTTTCAAGTTGAAGCCCAGAACCCTTGGGGTGCCCTTCAATCTTTAGATCTTGCGGAATGACGAGCAGCCACGAGGATTGGCTAATTGCAGTCAATAACTCACGGGGCAAGAAGACCCCTTTACACCGACGCGAATCCAAACTGAAAGTTTTAAATGTACAAGGGTAGCACGTATTCTCAAGCAACCAAGGAAGTAAGGGTTGTTGTTAGTACGCTAGCTTGTTCCTGTACTGTTGCTACGATTGCTAGTATGGCTAGTATTGCTAACATTACTACTACAGTACCTTACTACTTACAGTGAGCGTTGTTAGAATATCGCGTGTCGATGCCCCATTAAATCGAGAGACTTGGCTCTTTGGTTCATTCGCTCATTCGCTCATTCGCTCATTCCCTCATTCCCTCATTCCCTCATTCTTCCTTGGAGCACCGTAGCTGCAGGCTTCGTTGGTCATGTCTCTCATAGCACATGCGAAACCGAAACTGGTAAATACCTACTTCACCGATCATATTCAAAAAATTACAACCTTAAGGCTTTCCGTTACCAAGCGATAACTGTATGTATAGTTCACTGTAAGCCTTGATGCGCACATTAAGTTAAGATTCTAGGAAGATCCTTGAACCGTTCAAACATATTTTGCCGAATATCTTGGATATTTCAGTCTGATATCAAATAGCCTCATTAATGAATCGTATCAATACTTATTACTTCCTGTCTATGGGGGGTAAAAAGCGATCAAAGATGCAACTTGCCATTTCTATCAATTTAGTGTCGATCCTTAAATCCATGACGTAAGTCTTACCTGCGGTAAGCAGTACTAAGTTGAAAAAAATGTCCGATGACATAGCATTAAAAAAAGGTAAAAAAGATAACAAAGCCGACTTGCAAAAAAAGGCTGTTTGTCCCTATTTTTGGTAGAAAGGGCTGCACTTTTTATCTCCTCGCTATATAGCGAGAAACGCGGCAGAGGGGAGGATCCTCTGTCTATTTGTGACGTCGTATCGCGATTCGACGCGTGAGTGGGGAAAAGCTTTCGCAGGAGAAAAGTCCGACTGACCACGTGCTACAACCGCTGTGGCTGCTGCGTGCACGGCCGAGTTATTTTGATATCGGGAGTTCATACCCCATTACCTCCGGACGACGATTATTTTGTGTAACGGGACAGGACAATACCTTGACAATACTGACCAACGTGGACGTTAGCGCGCTAACGGATCTCCCTGAGGAATCTTTTCGTTGGACCTCCAATCGCCGTATAGCAAGTAGCAACCCCTTGCGCTATACGAATCAAAGGGCGATACTGTGAATCACAATTGCCAAGATATCTTTTTGATTTTCGATTTTCGTTTTTCTATTTCAGCTGCCTGAGATTATCAAATTTTAGTCAAGTAAAGCGGTCACGTGACAGTTGCCAAAACTGACTGGTGCATTCGGTCTGAATGACCTTGTAAATACCACAGTTACGTATATAGAGATGTGTCGTGAGGTGACGTCGATGGCTCCACAGACCGAATTCAACTAACAAGGTCCCCGAGGACAGTTTACGTCCGATGTTCTGCTTGCTAGATCTCAAACTGCTCTGGGATGATCGTTTGACAGCTTGATAAAAGCTTCTCTCTTTTCAGCTCGTTTCCTCGCCTTCCGGGACACCTCCTTTTCCAACCTTTTCTAATCTCTCTCTTCGGTATACACCTGATATTTTTTGTCTCCCCCTCTCTCCTCTCTGTCTCTCCCTCACTCCTCTCCGTCTCTCCCTCTCTCTCTCTCTCTCAGCTGTATCCTTGTTAAATAGAGAGATCGCGGGCGCGGTTGACTTTGATCAACTTGCTGTCCTTCCTGACTGTTTCTTGCTGAGCATTGTTTGCCCCAGCTTCAACTGCCCCCTGTACCCCCCCCCCCCCCGGAAACACACACACACACACACACGTCCTATCACTAACAGGAATCCGAATCTCAGGCGACGTGGCGGAGTACTCTGAGAAATGGCTGACATAGATCCTTGCGTCGCATCTTAAGCAGCTTCTTCTAGCAACGTCCAATGACCATTTGTTATGTGACACTTTCGACCAGCTGACTTCCATCGATCAATTTCATGTCATTTTCCCATACTATCCGCATTCCCTTTTATCGGGAATTCTTTGCAAAATCAACCAGTCGGAAAAATTAGAATATACTTATTTCGAAAATTATCTGTTTTCCATTTTAGACACACCACGTGTTCACTGATTAGTGAACACATTCGATCTCCATACAGATATAATTAAAGATTTCGATGTACAAGTCTGCCGGAGTTTCAAAGTCGTCATGTAGGAATATAATTGTCATGGAACTTACAAAGCTTCCTCTTTAGTTCGTACGACAGATCGATGTTCTATGAGAGTATGTGTCCGCATAACAGATATTTTCAAACTCTTGAGAAAATGGGCAAACCTTTTGTTTCCACGTTAATCATAAGTGATGTGCGCAACGTATACAAGACACACTGTAATATCCACATACTATATACATCACAAGCGGACAAATTAGCGAGATACCAAGTCACCTCGTGGAAGGAGACTGCTTGTAAATTTAATCTTAACAATTAATTTCCAAGTGACAGTCTCTGTAGGACTCTGTAGGAAACCGCTGGAGTCGCGAATTCTCAAGTAGTCAATATCAGGTCGCAATGTGAGAAAGTTGTAGGTCGTAGATTCATTGCTTTTACAGGGCAACAGGCAAAACAACCTGGACCAAGTGGATACTTGGAACAATGCGGAGTCTATGGCCTTAATACGTTGGTATTTCTCTGGGCTTGAAACTGGCCAAGCACTCGCGGTTCCTCGATAATTAACCTCAAAGATTAATTTCCAAATCTTGTTGTGTATCGTCAGATATTCCTCTCGGAACTACGTACAGAGTTTTAATCAATTGTCGATATACATAGATTGCGTCAGAATTAACGCACCAACTGAAGTTGGAAGTTGGTTCTACTATAGAAGTCAAATGGATTCTGACTTTAGAATACACCCCCAGTAATATATGCCAATTAACAGTTACCGTCTATAGTGTGCAGTATAGATTATAAATACAAGCATAGAAATACCTGTTTAACAAGAATTTTCCATATTCCACATTCTGACCTTATTCAGTGTGGCTGGTTGGCTTCCTTCACTTCCTCCACTATCACCATTTTCTCCACATTCTCTGCGTACGGTCTGTACAGCAAGTACAGTCACATGCAGTTAGGCTCTAATAGCTAGTATGGGGAGTATCTAATACGAATTCAGGGAGTTTGTCGAGGGCTGACGGAAGGTGCTGCTGAGAAAGAGAGGGAGGTGAGGGTGAGGAGGGCAAAGAGGGTTGGCGAAGGAGGAATCCATAGATTGCGGGGGTAACAATCAGCCGTAAATTATGGCCTCAATATCCATTGTGTACCCTCCTTGCTCGCTCGCGAGAGCCTAACCCCAAAGTCTGAGGCCAAGACTACTCACCCCCTGGGCCAAAGGGTGACTACTCAGCCTTACTTACTCCCTCCTCCCCTCCACCCGTCGTTCGCTCTGCCGTGGCCTCTCGAGCAAGCAAACGGGCACCGGGTGGCCGCGCGGCCTGGCCCAACTCAACCAAGAGATATGTATATTAATGGGGCAATCTTACATAGTTTTGTTTACCTTGCCATTCTCTCCTAGTGCGTATACAATTACTACCACTCTACTACCCTTTCTGTTTGAAACAGCCCTAACGGCTACCCAGGATCTTTTGGAGGGACTTGTATGGCCCAACTTGGAAATCTCTTGTACTGCAACAGAAACAAAGTCACCTCACGTCTTTTTTTCACTTCGCAATTATTGGAGCTTACTCGCACTCCCCCGCCTTCAGTCTCACTTGAGAGTGATGAGTCTCAGGCAAGCTCATTTCTGTTTTTTGTCTCATCGAACAACCTCATTTTCGTAATCCTGAAAGCTTCGACAACAAACAGGAGTTGCGCGCGACATTAACGTACTTTGTAGTTCTCTCCTACGCGTCCCGACATATTCAAGCGGGCAATCCTCTGGAATCCGGTCGGATACCTAGCTAAAGGGTGGAGCCCCTTCGGCACCCCCTGGCCCATGTAGACAACTAGACACCCGTTGACTGGATGAAATTGCAATTTGCGATAGCAATTATCTTATTTCTGCGGAACTAGCATCTTTGTCGTTTGATTCCTGGCAATACCCGCTGGATTAGCAATCTCAACTCATTTTCAGTTTACGAGCATCCAGCAATTATCAGGAGAACAGGAATCGAGTGATTCGCAGTCAATTTGGAAATGAAGAAATTAGGAATTACGTACGTGTCATATAATAGACTAAGCAGTACAGTAAAATTGTATCTCTTGGACACACGTATAGCTTGGTTCCCTCGTATAACGAAAACCCTAGTACATCTTTTGTTGGTACATCATCTTCATGGGTCTTCGTGGAGAATGTAGAATGTAAACGATATTCAAATGTATTCGGAATTGATACGTGCCATGCGTTCATCCTTTATCGTGATTTTTCTTTTTTCTTTTTTTTTCTTTATTTTCTCTATCGTCTGACTACATTCATCTCCAATGACTCGATTCAAGACCGATCGTTCAAATCGATGAGAAGATAAGGGGGGCTCTAGTGATAGCAACAGCAGAAGAATAAAGAGGTGCAAAGGAGAAGGCGAATATAGAGGGAGGATAGATTGGCAAATGCAAAAGCCGCGAAGCCTGCATTGCGACGCGAAAGGGTTTGCTCGTACTGTTGGTAGGAAGGGGGGTTGCTCGACTCGCAATTCAGAGAAACAGTCTCAGCTGTGCTTGAGTAGCTCCGAAGAGAGAGAGAGAGAGAGAGAGAGAGAGAGAGAGAGAGAGAGAGAGAGAGAGAGAGAGAGAGAGAGAGAGTTTGGGAGGGGGAAGGATGAAAGATAGTCACGGCGAGAAGTGGGAGGGGTGATGAGAGGAATTTGGCTGGGAGGTAAGAGCGGTTAGTGCAGTCGAGCGGCCAAAGGGTTGAAATTTGTTCGAAGTAATCGATATTATAGCCGCGCGAAGATATATGCGAGGATGTGGGCAAACAGTGTACACACGTGCATTGTTGCGCGTCGTTGGCGGAGTCAGAGGACTCGGCAGAAGGGATGCACGCTAAAACGTTAAGGGACGGTAAGGGGCCGTGGGGGCTGGAGTGTTCTCATAGAATGAACGTCGACTGGCGGTGGGGGAGGAATACGAAAGAGCAAGAGGAAGAGGAATACTATGGGGAGGGCAGCCGGACAAACAAAACCCTTGCTGCTTCGTTTCTGCCCGTCTGGCCAGACACCGACCCTTTATATGCTCGCGTTTCCGTCCTCTTATTCCCTCGTAGTCCCTCTCGTTCCCTCTCGTTCCCTCTC
>JARQST010000064.1:26199-105056 GCA_030142225.1 Pachycephus smyrnensis | reverse complement strand
ACACCGACCCTTTATATGCTCGCGTTTCCGTCCTCTTATTCCCTCGTAGTCCCTCTCGTTCCCTCTCGTTCCCTCTCTCTCCCTCAGCAGCTCTTCTCCTCTCCACGATCCCCTTGTTTGTTAATTAATACATAGACATCTGAATATCGCGTATTACGTATATCATTTCACTAACGATACACCGAACCGATCGATGCGGCAGCCATTACATTCCTATGAGTACAAAGAGAAATCCGTAAACTCGCACTAATAGTCATGTCATCCTTTTTCTTTCAGGTCAGTGGTGCAATCTCCCTTGGCTATCAAGACCCAATGACATGGCTCGTTGATGTGAGTGCAAGCAAACTATTACATATATACAAATACTTTAATCAAGATTCCTTTCCTCTTTGACTTATCACGTGATTCCTGATTAACTGCTGGTAGTTCATTACGGTGTGACATTCGGAGAAGGGAAGTGACAAGGACATCTTGTACGGATTGAGAGGATTCAGATATCGCAGGTTATCGTATCGACGTATTTATTGTCGTGGTAGGCGTCGTAAGCGTCGTAAGCGTCGCGTCATGCCGCCGGAGGGCACACGCTCGCGCTGCCAGAGGATGGGAGTTGCTTTACGAGGCAAAAAGTATTTTGTCACGACCTCACGCGAATATCCTGCAGAAGGGGAAGTTGTGCGGACTGCTGGATTTTAGAAGGCTGAACAGCAGCAGCCCTCTAATGCGAGGGCGAAAGAATTTCGACGGCAGTTGTTGTAAACAGCCCTACAGCCTTTTTAGGACCTTTGCATATGGGACCCTTGGAAAAGTCGCGTAAACATTGCACACTGCCGGCTGAATGCGAAAACTTTTTCTACTTCCTCCTATATGCTTTTCCCTTCTGTTTTCTGTTTTGCCGGCACTCTACTATACAGAGAGTGGTGTCTATTTCGATATCTATTTCGTATCTGTTAACGTCTAAATTAGTATTCATGTATAATATATATATATATATATATAGCAGGAACATTGCAGCTTGGCAAAGACGCGACAGAGAATAAGGATTACAGAAGAAATGTAGCAAAACGTTGAAGAGGAGAGATTTTTGTTTAGGTAGCGGCATGAAAATGAGACCGTGTAAATTCTCGGCTATAATGTAAACGAGAAGTGCAACGAAACTTTTTGTAAGTCTAATGGCTGGAGGCGTACGAGCAAGCAGGTTGGCATCGACGTCGGTGTTGGTCACCGATTGCAGCCATTGGCTACTTGTTCGTGGTCCACGAGCGCCGCTTGCGAAATATTAGTATTCTGCTAATTAAAATGTAACTGAAATTGCAGTCGGTGGTGTCGTAAGGGTACGAGGTGGCTATATGCTAGCTAGAGAATTAGGGGGTTTTGGTTGGCTGGCTGGTTGGCTGGTTGGCTGGCTGGCTGGCCGGCTGGACACAGATGGGCAAGGGTGTACGAGTAGGGCGCGTGAAAGTGCGTGCCGGGCTTTTGTTATTAAATGATACACTAGAGTCCGGCGTGCCTCGATTTCTGCAGGTAACATATACCTATACAAGACGCGTACATCGATGTATCCATAGGATCTGCTATTCCCAGAGCAGCCCCATGAGTCTGCTCTCGCAATTGCACGGACACGGAGTGTCCCGTGCAGAAAGCAGAAACCCCACAGAGACGTAGCTGCCTTAATAACAATTGGCCATAAACTAGTTTTAGTCGTGCACCCTCGGCGGGTATTAGCACGTTGCTCGTGATATTGCTGAAACGATCGGAGGGAGCTTCGCGTTGCTCTGCCCTGGCAGAAGCTTCTGCTCCCTGTCTTCGAACTATGCTCGCGTTCCTCGTTCCCTCTAGCATTTGTAAGCGCTCGTTCATCGCGGTCTCTTCGACACTCCGTGACGACGCAATAATCGGCTACTCGACTGCCGGCCGTTGCACACTGACTAACAGTTCCGCTAACTACAGAGATGTATCAGCAGCCGTAAGCCGTACGGCTTATCCGGTAATTTGCTTGACGCAGGAAGGTTCTCTCCCGCTTTGACTCTCGCTGTACTTTACCCTCAGGTACGGCACGAGCATCCCGTAGACCCGAGGGGGGAAATGGGAATGAGAATACGAACAGGATATCTTGGCGGTCTTCTTCATGGTTTTAGTTAGTGGGCTGCCGGAGTGGCAGCGTTGTGTGCGTTGCGTGCGTTGCGTGCCGCCCACGAACACAGACCCAAGACGAGACAGAGAGGCGCACGCACACACGTGTATATTATAGTTAGAGGCAAAGCGAAGAGGAGGACGAGCCGTTTAACGGCTGCGTGGTGCCGCGTCGAGCCAACCCTCTACACTTATTTCGCGTTAATTCACCCCTCAAGACCGCTTAGCGCCGCCACCCCATGGTGTTTCGAGAAGCCACCCACTCTTTTCCTGCTGTACCGTAAACCCTCCCTCTTCTTGCCGTTTCTTTTTTTCCCCCTTCCCTCGCTCCCCTTTTCCATTCGTTCCTTCCATCCTTGTTGCTTCCTTTTTCTCACGTGCCGCGTGCCCGTTCTCGTTAAGCGACTACACGGCTCTGCAGGCTACTGGCGGCCACTTAAATGGAGTAAGAGTTCCTTGTAAATTCATTGACTGACGAAAATACCCTTGGAATTCCAGCAGCAATACCCTTCCGCAACACCCACTTCTTCTTCCCTCGTAGTACCTATTTCCTTATGGACTCCCTCGGGAGAATCGCCTGGGATATTCTTGATACGATTTGACCTGCAACGAGGGGTGGCTTTATGCTTATGGGGTTGTACACAGGCATTAAGGTATAATTCGCCATTGCTGGAATCGTTAGTGGCCACAAAAGGATTTCAACTCTGGCGAAGCTTAGCGTACAGGACGTCCTGCTCTCTCGCTCTCTCGCTCTCCTGCTCTCTCGGTCTTTCTCACTTCTCCTCTTTTTCTTTGCTTTCTTTCTTTCTATTTTTCTGTTATCGTCGCGCGGTTCCCCTGTCCCCCGAGGGTGGACAATGAGAATGCGCAACCATACCGCCAGCTCAGCCCATAAATTGATTTGCGAAAGCGTTCGCTGAAAAAGCTCGTGGTCAGCGCACCGGGGAGTCCCGGCTTTTGAGCTTACAGGCGAAAAATTACGCGCTGGCGAAGGATTGTATTTATGTTAGATAATTACGAGAGGTGAGCAGTAGGCGACGTACGAAACGAAAGGATTTTCGGCGGCAATCGCACTTACACCCTCGTTTTACAGCCAACAGCCGCCATAGTAATGGGGGTAGTGTGCGTATGGTAGTGTTAGTAGTAGCGACCCTCGAACGGCCAGCAGCTAATGAATAGAGATAACTCGCCGCGAAATTGTGCTTTTCGGTAGTTTTCAATTAACGTAGCGGCGGTATTGTAAGCGTTTTATTCTTCTGCCTTCTTTATTTTCTTTCCTTCGTGCTTCAGTAGGAAGTTTCGAGTTGCCGCTGTGGCCAGAGTTTTGGTGGTAAGGACAGCTCTTCCGGTAAATGACCATATATCGTATTCCCTGCGGCAACCTCCTCGATTCTCTCTGGTGCCGCTCGACGCCGCTGTCCTGGGAATCCTATGAAATAAATCGCCGCTCACTCTCCGCTGATCCCCATAATATTTGTCTTCGCCAGGCCATTTTGCAAGATTTCTATCTACTCGGCTTATAAGCGAATCGACCTCTTTCTTTCTTTTCCCGCCTTTCCCGCCTTTCCCGCCTTTCCCGCCTTTCACTGCCTTACGCACTCCAAGCCCCGGCGCGCCGAGTGTCGACACGCTTGGACAGAGGGACTTTTCGCGGTTCGTAAAGGTTGCGGGGTTGGACTGACAGGACAGTAAGAAAAAAAAGAAGGACGAGAAGTCGTGCAGGTCCCCTGGGATAAAAGACGGCTCTGCTATATCAGATGCGAAAAGCCCATCGCGCGTCGAAATGTAAAAGCTTCCTGACAAATTACTTTCTATTACTTTCTATCCTTCCATTCTGTTCGTACCTTCCCCTCCTCCCGCCAATTCGGCTGCTTACTCATTCATTCGCGTTTTCTTTATATTGACACAATCGCATTATTTCACATTTTGTCACCAACTCTCACGATGATTCGTGAATGCACTCTTTTCCGCGTCCGTGCCAGACCATGGATTCTTCGATCCTTTGAGACTTTGAACGTCAAAGTTTTCAAATTTCTGAGCTTTTGGAATTCGCGACAGAACGCGTGACGTGCAGGCGCCGTGGGAGGAGTAATTTCAAAGTTTCGTGGAAAAAAAAAGAGACCAGGAACGTATGAGGCGTATATGGCGCGTACGTACGTACGTACGTAGTATAGATCATATAGGTACATATAGGCAGGTATATACGTATTGCGCAAAGTTATCACACACGAGCACACGTGTGGAGTCGTGTCAACGAGAAACGGCAGTCAGACACAGAGGCGGTTACGCAGAGACAGAGAGACGAACGGACATTCGGATAGTCGGATAGTCAGACAGTCAGACAGACAGGCAGATGGGCAGAAGGGATGAGAGAGAAAAAGAGAGAGAGACATGTGGGAAGGAATGAAAATAATAATAGCCGTCGTGGCCCAGGGCCATAGGTGTCAGCGACGCGTGTGCAAGGAACGAACGAAAGGAACACGTTGAATTTGTCACACGTAAGTTTCCCCTTTCGGCAGTGACTCTTCTCATCCACCTCCACCACCTCCACCACCTCCGCGTATCTCGTCGCTCCTCTCGCTCACACCCAGTCGTTTGCGTTTGACGAAGGGATGACTTGCTGGCTCTGGAACTGCAACGTAGCAACTGTATGTGTGCGGGGAGCGGTTAGTGAAGGTCTTTGCAGAGGAGGGCTTTGCTTTTTTCTCTTGTCTTCTTTGTTTCTTTTTATCTTTTTTAGGGGCCGGGGTTGGGGCTGCTGGGCTCGGAGATTCGGTCCCTTTTAGCCGAGCAGCATAGGCGAAGCAATGCATGACGAAGGCATTAGAAAGGACTCGGGGCTATATTGAAATACTGTCGCCAAATTCTCGCGACAACCCCCGGGCTTTCCATCCTCTTCCGCGATCCTCCTATTTTTCTACCTCGTGCAGCTCCGCCATTTCGACATTCCGCTCTGACGATAAGTTGCATCGTGCCAATGCGCGTCATTTCGTAAGGCGAATCGCCAACTGTATAATAACCCAGGTAACGTGCACGGCTCTAACGTAAGCCCATCGATTTTCCTTTAACGAGGGAGCCGCGCTTGGCTCCGCCCGACGTGTGTTTCGTTTTTCGGACGAGTCGACCCACATTAGCGGTCGACTCTCGTTAAAGGGAAACGCTAATAACTCTTTGGTATCGATCAGTTGCTGTAGTCATGCTACGTGGCGCTGCATCGTGCAACGTTCAGTCAATAGGATAGATCGTAACTCGTCAGTCAGCAAGCGACGATCGCTATGCTGGGCTTACTTGTATCGCGTCACGGATCAAAACGGTAAATTCTGGTTCATTAGCGAAGCAGTCCAGTTGCTTCTGTTATGCTTTCCAAAATTTATTACTCCGCTCAACTGTCCCATGGATACCCCTATGTTATATATATTCTTTCTACTTCTTCGTTATTCGTCACCCTTCTCTTAGATTCATTTTTTTAACTATTTCTACCGATTACCTCGTTGTCAAAATTTTTAATTTGCTCACGCGTTCTTCCCCTGGCTCAGCCAACCTGCCGTTTGATATACAAGTGTAATTGGAAATACCGGCGCCATCAAACGCGTATCTGATTCGATTACATTGGTTATTAAATATGGTTTGATTTTGATAAGTATCATTTGCGCAAAATCAGGCAATTCGTACTGAATGCCTTTGTGTCTGCTACTGCGTTATACTACGGAGAAAATGCTCGTAATGTTACGAGTGTGTTTGATCAAACCGTTTCATGGTTCTGAAAAATCCAGTAGGATTCTGTCGACGGGATAGGGGATGGGAAGTAGGTATAGAGGGTAGTGGGATAATATCAAAATCGGAACGAGGCTTGTCAGAAAGCCAGCAACAAGGGTGTACAGAGCAGAGTGGCAGCGTCGCTATCTACACTAACGGTACTGGACATCCGGTTTGTATACGAGTGTCGCTCAACCATGTGGATCTGACATAATGATTTCGAAAGCTCCTTGTCAGCCCGATCTAATACATACATTGTTTGAAGTTTTAGCGTACCCTCCTCTGTCTCCATATATTTTCCAATTTTCCTCTTGATTGTCCCTCCCCGGTTCTACACGTACTAGTTGCTAGAGGCTTTTCTTTAAAGTAATAATTAAGCACACTCGATGGCAGAAGGTTGAAAGAGAACGTCCTTGGAAAATCCCACTAACTGTTGCATGCTGCGTCTTCCATATAGTGTTGTATACAACTATAGTTACAAGCGCGTCGTAATTGACAAATTTGTGACCCTGCACGAGTGACCCCGAAGTTCATAATTGCCTGACCTTGACCAATAAGCCCTCGTTACGTTGCGCTCGTCCCATGCTCCAAGTGAGAGTGTGCGGTGCTCTCCCCTATGCGTGCCTCTGTATACATATGTATACTATGTATAGAATATCCGCACCCCCATTCTTGTGTCGATCATCTCTTCCGCGACACTCATCCCGCTCTTCGTAGACCCCTCAAGCTTGTCATCTCTGAGAAATTCCTTGGAACGAACAGGAAGCTAAAGGTCTCGAATAAAGGCTTCTAAGGATTATTCTTTCGGCGGTTTCTGCAGTCGAATGACAGCCGACGCGATGGGCCACGAGAGAAGTATCACGAGGTAGATGTGTTTTATGTTTTATGTGAAAGGGAGGTGAATATGAAGTGCGGTGCGGCTGATTCAGGAGTCGCTGCTCGGTCGGTTGCTTCATGTACAGGGAATATATATAGATCTATTATTGTACTTGGTATCTTTTGCTTGTTTTTCCCCCCAGTAAACAAGAGACATACCCACTCCAAGGGTTGCACCCAACCAGCATCACCACCCCTCATCAGTCGTTCTGTACAAATATACTATTGTATTGATCTATGCCTTTCCAGTGGCGCTTCTTTTGTTCGCACTCCCGTTTTACATTTTAGCCGCTTCCGCGAAACAACTAATGCCGCTCGCTCTCGCGCACCCACGACTGCTCTTCACTCTCTTTTGCCTGCATTCGCCCCCTATTCGTCCCCAACCTGCTCAAGTAACCGGCAGAGAGAGAGAGAGAGAGAGAAAGAGAGCGCCAGAGTTCACCCAGTTGGCATCTCTCTTGCGTTTCTCCATTTCTCCGGTTTTGCGCTTCCTACTCTGCTCCTCACTTTTACGATTTTCTTCCTGTTCGCTCTTCTCACTAGAGTCAACACTTTTAACGCTCGCTCTCATTTCGCCGTCGAGAATCGTGAACCCTTGGGTAGTTTAATCGCTATCGTAAATAATCGTAATCAATCTTAACCAATCGTAACCAATTGTAACCAGCTGCGCCCCACAGCTACTAGAAGCGAACATAAGCTAGCAGCTCGCAACAGCAAACCTCAAGACTCTCGCTCTCGTACGCGATGCTATCGATTATCGAACACGTAGATGCAGATCAGTGCGTCGCAGCTGAGAACAAGAGAGGCGCGGGAGGCACACATATATGCAAAGGAATAGGAAAAGTAGCCAGTCAAGCATAAAGCAGTTGGAAAAGGACGATCGCGATACAGAAGTGGCCCAATGCCTGCTGCCCCAGGTTCTCCGATGACGGACGTTATACTTTGTGCTCGCACAGGATCCTGGGATCACGGCTATGGAGGAAATCTTGTCTCTCTCGCTCTCTTCCCTTACAGCTAATCAGCATCATCTGGCCGAGCGCATCTGCGTCGTTCCAGCCGGAAAACCTGCATGTTTGCACAGCTCTTTGTCCCGCAGGAAGTAACGTACACATATGCAGAGACAGAGGGAAACTGGCGAGGTGTACGCTTGGCTGCTACGACGCCTAAGCTTTTTTTAGTTGTAGCCTGCATAATAGCGTTAGGATTCATTAGCAATCAGAGATGGGAGAGATGGGAGAGATGGGAGAGATGGGAGAGACGGTGGGCCGGGTCAGTGTTAAGGGGAGGGTCGATTGTTTACTGGACCTAACGGGCGCACCAAACATCCACGCGCCCTCTTCAAACCGCCCAGCTCGCGCGATTCCCGTAATCCTCGAATTATTCGCTTTCTATTGCACGCGGACTTCAGTCGCTCCTGCGAGTCCTTGGAAAAAAGAATTCTAGAGAGCACTCCTCTTACTTTTAAGAGACGCTTCGCTAACTGCACTAGGACGCAAGGTTGCTCTATCGATATAGGCCTGGATCACGAATCCATGGTACCCATAGACGACGATGACAGCTGGAGTTCCCTTTGCTAGCTATTTCTTTCGAGCTTCATTTAAGCTGGACTTAAATGCTGTAGTGTAATAAACGCAGTTGGAATGCGTAGCGCGTTTTCTGAGTTTTCGGAGCGGCAAACGCGCAAAACACTGCGATTATGGCAGCCCGAGACATTTGGTGCATCATACTGTGTGTGTTTGCATGTCATGCATTCGTCGCACTGTGGAACCTGCATCAGCACCATTGCATTAGACCGTTCGATTTTTCCGGTTTTTCGCTCCTTCGACCCGCATTTTCCTTAAACTTTTCTTCGTCCCATTAAAAACGTGTGTCTCATATGCTCTTTTATCTTTTTTACGCGAGCATCGTTTGCCATTTCATTAGGATATCTTAATAACCACCCTTGTTGCTCAATCTCTCTTTTAAGCAGAGCTCAGAGCTCTTACGACAGACTATTTGTTGTCGCTCGTTATATGACTCGACAATCCGGTCGACATGAAGAGAAAGCGGCAGGTACAAAAGTAGTCATGGAGACGAAATATAATGAGTAACCGATTAACCCCGTTAACGCACGATTCAGATCGGCCCTGTTAGACCTAATTGTCAATGTGAACGTAATCGTAACGTGATGGTGACCCAGCGATGACCATGAGAATTTAAACTCGAGGGGTGTCTATACGTATAACGAATGTTCAAAATCCCTGGGGTCTTGCCGAAGGGGTGAAACTCTTGGAGTCGAGGAAAGGGGTGAGTCACGAAGACTAAGGGAGAAGCCACTGCTGGTGGGAATAATTTGCCGACATTAAAAATGATATCAGAGGCAAAGCGCCGCAGGACAAGGGATGAAACGAGGAGTCGGCGTTACTGCGCTACGTAGAGGGGATGATGCGGGGTTGATGCCAGGTCTAAGCGGCAGGGAGAAAAGTTGGTATATAAACAGAAGTTACCTAAGTACATTACAAACTGTAATGGCGAATCGGAGGTGCTTGCCGCCGCTCGGTCTACAAGCCCTCACGAAAGAACCAAAAGAGCGCTCTCTCTCTCTCTCTCTCGAACTGTGAGAAAGCAAGACCCGACATTTATTATGCTATATTGTTACAAGGAAATTGCGTTTTTCTAAGTGGCGCCCGACCGGCCCACCACTCCGCCAGCAAGGTAGAGGCAGGATCCCGTACCTCGCGGCCAATTCAACGTTTATACGGAACTTGGAGGGTCGACTCCCGTCCCAGTACTTGTTCTCGTGCTGTTGTGCCTCGTCGTATAGCTCCTCCTCAGTGTTTTAAGCATTCCGAGTTAAGCGGAACCCCGTCGAAAAGGAGTGAGGAGTGCCTGTACATATAATTATATAGTTATATGGCTATATCATACCCAGTCAATTCTACGATAACATTACAGTGTTCAATGTGTAGCTCAGTCAGATTTAACAGATGCGGTACACTGCAACATTATATGTGCGACCGTTCCTTCTCGTTGGCGAGGAAAGCACGAAAGTAGCAAGACTGATCGTCGCCAGAGATTCAACATGTAACATATGCGTGCATTGACACGTCACTAATATTCGCTGCTCGATGCGTTCTTGTGGGTTTGCTTCGTCTCGAGGGTAAAGGGGTTGAAAATGCGTCGTGTCGAGAACCTCTGCCCCCGTAATATTAGACGGAGTTACCCGAGGTCGTAATATTTGATTGGGCTGTTCCCTGCTCCTGTAGGAACACCACCATCCCGTACCGCACGCATTCTCTCTCTTCCCCCCCTCCCCCCCATCCCGATCCTACCCGCTCTCTAAATTCTCAGCTCTGAGCGCAGAGTCTTGGCTGCTCCTCAGAAAACATTCACCCCTGTCTAGCTTGTTCTCGCTTTCCCCATCCTAGCTGCAGGCTTCCCCGCACGCAGCGAAATGTTAGTTAAATATTATCCTCCTTACCGTCCGCAATTATATCTGCGCTGGGATTCTGTGGGTGGTGACGCAGGTGGCGCAGGTGGCGCAGGTGGCCTCAGCGGGAACCACGGCAGCCATCGTGTATCATTGAGATTTGCCGAATAAGATCCACACGGCCCACACGCTTTCTATCTGGTTCTACTTGATTCTGAGTAGTCAGCTGTCAGTCATCGCAGTTTCTTCGGTGGACTATATTCTACAGAGTAGTGACTTTCTACCTGGACGAGTACACGAGGTTGGAAGAAGAAAGCAAGAAGCGCACCGAAAGGGTAGTTAGTATGAATAATTCATGGGCCGCGAAGGGTATTAGCGGGAGCCGAACATGTAAATGAAGCGATAAATTTCGAAGGGCAAGCTGGCTAGAGAAATTGAGGGAAAGAAATAGAAAAAGAGGTTACAAGGCACATGGATGAATGTAGTACATATAGGTATTAGTACACATAGTACATGTGTATCACTGGACACGGTGGAAGCTGTGCAGATACAAAGAGAATTAAGCCGGAACTTGTCCCACTGCGCAGCATTTCTACTGTATTATCTCTCTCTCTCTCTTTCTCTCGTCGCGTCGCGTGGGACAAGTTTGGGTCGCCAGCTTGATGGGCATTGGAATGCTCACATAGCCGTGCGTCCTAAAGATGCACTAAGATCTGGAGCCGTGAAATTTGCAGCCTCTCAAACGAGTGCAAGGGTTGTCCGCTAATTGTGAGGAGATATCAAGTCACCCTCGCCGAGCCAATGCCAGGTTCTCCGTTAGCTTTCTCGCGTTAAATCCTAATGGCAGCCGCCGTGACTTTGCGGTCGCGAATTTAACGAGCGAATTACGAGTTTTCAACTATTTTTACGAGAGTTGTTTCAATTATTTCGCCGGGACAGAATTTGCAATTAAGGCGGCCACATCGCCGCGCCGACGAGGCTATTTGCCTCAACGTTTGCCGCAGCGAAGGAATAATCCACCCCTCGCAGAGTCGTCGCCCTTCCCTCCCGAAACTGAGAAGGAAGTGCTACCCTACTAGGGTAGATACCAGATACCTCGATACTCTACGAAAAGAGAGGAAGAGAAGAAAGATCTAGATGACGACGACGATTATGATAATATTAATTCGGAGTCGCTGCGATTAGAATTATCAAGCAGGAGAAAACTTTCCCTCTAAAGTCGACGAGTCGAAAATAAAAGTTCTCAAGGAATACATAGAAGCATTTCCCAGGTTTATTAGGGCGGGAACGGCTGGTGGGAAGGTCAGTAGTTATTCCGCGACGTTACCAAGTCCAGGGGGTGGTTTACGAAGAAGGTGGCTCGGAAGTAGCGAAGGAGCGAGTGGCGCGGAGTAACTGCAAGTCTAGTGTTTATTTGATGGTCCGTAATCACGCTATTTTGTCATCAACGTTGGGCCTCCTTCCGCCTTTGCGCCCTTCCGTTTCAACCCTTCAGTTGGTATAGGATGCATACTAGCACTTGTACATTCAAACTGAAGTTTCACATTCATCCAGCCGAAGTCTTGGTTGCGGTAATCTAGCTGGCCGTCTTATCACTTTAAATGGATTGCTGCATATCATTGGCCTTCGGTGTTTTCTTTGCATCGTTCATTAGAATTCAAAATTTTTACGTTATTATCTTTCGGGAAACTCTCATAACTTGAAGCGCCGACCTCTATTCGCTAGGTACGTTTACAGGATATTCACTCGATTATTGAGCCACCCAGGAGACGGTGGGCTCAGTTAATTAGGGGGTAGTGACAAACCATTATAACGATTATAGGCGAGCGAGAGAGGGCGAGAAGGAAAGAGCGCAGGTATACAAAATAACGAGGGGCTTGAGTACACAGTTGTACACAGTTGTACACAGAAGTACACAGAAGTAAGCGGAGAAGGTTAGTTATTCGTGGTGTGTAGAACGTGGCTATGATGCTGATGGTGGTGGTGGCGACGCGGGCGTGCCGTATTACTCAAATGCATAATTGCAGCCTGTAATAGCATGCCTGCCAACAAATATGCCTACAATTATTACCCGGCCACTAACGGTAGTCGGCTACCCAACCTCCACACCATATCGTCCTTCTTCTTCGAGCCGCTCCCGTTCGTCCTACAGGACTACCACCACAGCGCGCTTATAACCATTGCTCTTTGGAAACGCGACGACATGCAGATCGGCCACTGCGAATCGACGATTTACACTTTGCAGCATTATTCGCTTCCAGCGAACGTTCTGATGACGTCGTATGATGTCAGCACCAAATGACGTCACAGGATTATCAATTGGATCAATTGAGGACCTCGGGCTAGTAGGCGGAAAGCTTCCTGGTCAAGTTTCATTCTCTTTGGGTCTTGCGCTTTCTCAATCCCCCCTCCCCGTCACTCACTGTCTTCAGTAGTCAGGTTTGTATTAATTACCAAAACTTGGCTCAAAGCGCCAGAGCAAGTGGCTGCTGCTTTCTAAGGCGGTTACGGGCCCTAAACTGTGTAGTCATATTATGTAATCATAACGGTTATACATTATGCTCATGAAAAATGTCGACAACGACAAGGCTGCAGTTCCAGTTTGGAAGATTCATCTCCTATTAATTAAGCCTTAAAACTGACAATGCAAGTGACACCTCTGGCTTTGTCACTGATATACATATGTTATCCTATACGATGAACCCTCCGAATCGCGCGTGCAGGTCCAAGAGGAAGAAGGAAGCCACGCAGGGACACCCTGGGGCGTCAGACGAATTCGAAATTGGAAATCTTTTGACTTTTTAGAACTAGATCGTGAGCCTGCTCGACTCTTGGCTCGGTTCGTTTCTGCACTATTCTCGGCAGTCTATAGCACCGCCATTGTATACATAGCAACTCAGTCTACGAGAGAGCAAGAGAGGCAGCGATACTTTCCCTTACGTGGCCACTCACTCACTCGTCGCGGTGAGCTGATCACTTGGCAAACTTGTGCAAAACTTCGATGTCGGAACTTACTCGTGAACGGAAGGAAAGGGAACGGAACGGAACGAAACGGAACGAAACGGAACGGAACATAATGGGGAAGCGAGCTGACGAAACAAGACGAGACGGGAGGAGACTTACACGCTGATTCGTATCGCTTAAACGAGGTTTGGCAACAGCTTTTATCAGGAGAAAAAGAGTTCGATTAAAGTCAAGTAATGCGAGGCACCTGGTCGTTCCAGGAACTTAAAAATCCGTCCGTTCTTGTGTCTTCGAAGAGACTCTCTAGAGACGTCTGGCTGACACGTGCCTGCGGCACTACCGGTGCATAATGTATTTCCTCATCTTACTTGCTAACTTTGCGAAATGTCTCGACCGTGGTCAGTTGGCTAATAGATGACGTTCCCCGTACTCCCCCATATGGTATAAACTGCCCCCTTTACTTAGGAATCCCTTTACTGGGTGGCAGTGGGCTTGGATGGCGCAAAACAAGGTAACTGCAGTAGCAACTGCCAGTTGGCTGGGGAATGGGTTGCGCTAACCAAAATTTATATACAAAGTATCTTTGCTGTCCGCCGAGCCAATGCCGAATAAGTGAAAGGGTAAACGAGCAAGCGGGAGGGGTGCTTTGCGTTTCATGCGGTTTCGCTTCCGTAAATTCGCCACCTTTGGTCAGGAATGCGTAATATGCCCTTCTTTTTGGGCCTGATTTGCTGCCGCGTGCCGAGATACTAAGGTCACTTTTAATAGTTACGCATCATAAATTATACGAAGGGCGCGGCGCAGAGCCCCCTCCGCCCCCGGCTATTTGAAAGGAATCCCAAACTACTTAATTCTCCCCAGCTACACGTATGTACATATGTGCGTATTTGCATATAAGATACATATACCTATTCCCGGATGATTTCCAGTATCTAGACTGTACATGTGTAGAAAGATGCACTGTTGCGACGCGTTGTGCGCCGCGACGCTCGATTGCATGATGACGGCCAATCCCATATCCATTAAATGCAGTAAACACGGAATCTTACAATTCTCCATTTGCTACTAATATACTTAGATGGCTCATCGTGTCTACAGGATAGTGTATAACTTACTATAGTAACAGGTACGTTCGCATTAGGTACTCGCCCTTCGATAACGCCTGCACGCGGACTCATTTCGACGAATGCAGAGATTCATTTTCACCGCACTGGCTGAACATTCGCGACTGCAATCCTATTTTCGAATATTGAGATAATAATCGCAATGGTTCCTGAATTTATTTGTATCCTGTTTTTAGTATATGGGTATCTATATGGATCATGTAAAATGATCAATCAGTAATCCGTCCCGTATCCACAATTTTTACCCGGTATATGTACATGCAGTACGATCCAACTAATAGGTGCCTGTGTAGAAATTCGAAAAAGGTGGCGAGGGGCGGACCGGGGTCAGGGGTAGAAGCGCGAGTTGGAGGGAGAGTTTGTGTGGCACTTTTACGATTTGGTATTCAGGGGCGATGCGGGCCCACTTATTTGGGGATCAGGAGCACGACTTTGGCCCCGGCACTCTTTCTCTCTCTCGCGCTACGTCATCCCGTATATTTCATTTTTAAACAACAAAAAAATGCTAATACTACCCTCCCGCTCCGAGGGCTCCTTCGACTTACTCTGTATATGAAATAATAAATAATCGCTTAAACCTGCCACCCTTTCTGGCCCGGGGATTCATACACTACTTGATCGTGACGTCACTCGGTCCACGTAATTCGCGCAGCCCATTTCGATTTTGTACCCGGCACATTTTTCAGAATTACACGCTGGGGGTGACATAGCACCTGTGGGTATAACTTGATATTTGAATAGGCCTGGGGGATGACCGAGATGACCGCTGCGAATATTGCTTCCGTCAAAGAAAAAGGTCGCCAAGAGACGTCCGTCGAATCAGCGTCAATCAAGAGGCGAGCGACTGACGACACGGTTGAATTCTCGCCTTGTAAACTCGCCTTGCAAATTCAATCGAGCGTTCTGGAGATACCCGTGGAATACGAATACCGCGAGGAAAGAGGATTCTTTTCTTTTTTCTTCCTTCTCTCCGTTCACTGCCCTCTCTCTTTCTCTCTCTCTCTCTCTCTCTCTCTCACTCCCCCCCCCCCCCCCAACTCTATCCTTTCTTTTCGCCTTACCCTGCTTTTCGAGTTTTTCGCGTTTTCCCACGTTTCTCCGCGAATATGCGTGTTGGCAAAAAAGGCTTGACTGAACAGCAAATACGCTCTCCTTTTTATCGTACGAAAGCCGAATAAGAGTCTTTCCTCCCTCCTTCTCTTTTTACTTTCGGTTTTTCTTTTTCTTTTTGGAAAATTACCAGTAGATATGAGAGCGCAGGGTAGGCGCTCGTGCGAGAGGATCAGTCAAATGAGAGAAGAGAAACCCTCTTCTCTGGATACGGGCCGGTCAATCAAAGGCGAAATCCCTCGAAATAAAAAGGCACTCGAGCGTAAGAGGACTCGATGGACCCGCGTTGACGCGTCCTGCCGTCCTGCCGTCCTGCCGGGATGCCTCGAGTCCTTGCCTTGAATTTTCAAGGCAGTGGCTAAAGATTGTCGGATGCAGCCGCAGGGGTGATATTGCCAGAGCTAGAGAGCCAGATAGAGGGAGTTGAAATAATAGGTTGTCCTTAAGGGTGGCAGAGGTAGCCTGAGAGAAGCGAGCTAGTGTAAAGAAGCCGGAGACGGCGAAGAGGCTTCGAGGGGGTGGCGAAACGCTACCCGAATAAAAATGGGGTGTTTATAAGCGAGTATCCAATGTATCACGCCGTATTTACATATAGCCCACGTTTACAGTCTCCCACTGTATATAGACAGGCAGCCCCGGCTCAGGACAGGGACCAATGCATACAGCTGATATAATAAAAATTAAATATGATATTTCACCCGTGCTCCCATGCTCGTACGCCGTCGCTATAAATAACAAGTTTTTTCATCCCTCTCTCTGTTTTTCTCCTTTCCTCCTTCTTCTATTGCCATCCTAACTAACCGGCCTCTGATTATCTGTCCTCTCTATAAAATGATCTGCAGCTGAGTCGCGGCTCTCGAGTATCTGACACTCAACGCCGTTTGCGTTGCCAGTGGCGTCCCTTCTGCTGGAATTCGCGTGTGCGAATTGCGAATATCCCTCGGTTGGCTACAGGTTCACGATGCGCCAGGAGGCGTAGGCTCGCACTCGGAGGCGGCAATTTAACACCAGTTAAAGGCCGCTTAAGCGCTTGTCATGGATTAAATAAAGATTAACAGTAAGATTACCGGACTAGCGAATTTCCTGACGACACATACAGAGCACGGAGGGTTACTCGTTAGTTGCCTGCAGCAGCCTACTTTACCCCACAGTATCACTCCGCTTCCTGCTATTTACGTAGACACGCTCTCTCTCTCTCTCTCTCTCTTTGACACTCTCTTGCCACCCCGACATTCCCGCCACGAGATCTGCAGCTATCCCTAACTAAATTACTCTGATCTACGTAAGACCCATTAAGAAGGGGCCCATAATAAGACCCGGAGAGCTCTTCACTTAATTATTCGAGAAAACAACTCGGCAGTCCTTTCCTACGCTATTTCCTGCAGAGAGAGAAACAGAGAGAGAGAAAGAGAGAGAGAGAGAGAGAGAGAGAGAGAGAGAGAGAGAGAGAGAGAGAGACGGAATTTATTTGTATTCTGCAAAGAATTCTCCTTGAGAATACTGAAATATAGGTATAATACCGATCTATACTAGGTTAATAAGATTTGTCTAGAAGGTATTCGTGTAACTGTCTTTTAAAGACGTTATGTTAGTAGGGAGCTTCCTTGAAAACGTTACCAACGCAGCACTGCAATCGAATAAGAGGGAGAGAATGTGCAGTCGAATCGATGATAGATACTCGACGCCTGCATGTGTGCGCGCGCACAGATTATGGTTGTGTGCGCCTCTCCCGTTTTTCCACAGCGACCAGTTCTTGTCGTCGAATTGTCGGATACGTTGTTTACTCGGACACCCGGCCTTGGCAGATGCTGTTGCACCCACGGGATGCATCTCGCGTCTGTGCATAGTTGCAGCAGCTATAGGCGGATTTACAGCTGAGAGAGGTGCAGGGCGTTTTAGGCGAAAGACTTTCTTGCCGTAGACTTCTCGTAATGGCAGGGGAGAGGAGGGGAGAATTTCTGGCACAGATAAGGCCGAATTTGTAATAATTCGATAGTTCGAGTGGGAAAGAGGTGAAGAAGGAGATGGAAGTAGGGTCAGCGAGGATTGTGAAAGGATCGAGGGGGCCCGAGCAAACTCCCCGCCCCCCTCCCCGCCGCACATGGCAACGTTTCTTGCTATCGAGGGAACCGCTCGATTTTTGTTTGCACAAGTGTGTTCTGATGACGTCTTCCGATGAATTTTAAAAGGAAAAAAGAAGAGAGAGAAAAAGGAGAGGAATAACGGGCGCGTCTCGTCAGCATCGACGATCACTCCCAAGAGAACTTGAACGCGTTAGAAGAATTCCTGCATCTTCGATCTTGAGATTCAATGTCTCGCTCTTTCCTGCGTAACGCCGCTTACGTATTGTCGACTGAAAAATAAAGACAGACTTTCCTGATTAAAAAGTATTAATTGGTAGCTAGTGTCCATTCGCAAGGTGCACTAGATAGCAAACACTTTCCGCAAAGCGATATTACTTAGCTCGTTTCCGTGATGCGATTTAAACATTTAAATAGTGCATTATATTTAGTCGGACTACGAGACTGGGATTCTTCCCTTTCCTTCGTTCCCCCATATATTTTATCGTTTGTTTTCCTGGCAACTCTCTGCTAATTGTTGTCTCCCACCTCGCCAGAAAGCTCTCTCTGTCTCTCTGTCTCTCTGTCTAGCAACCAACTCACACTGAGACGATGGGAGACGTTGTTGACTGCGACTGCAGGACACTCGTAGTCGAAAAATTTGAGCGTGGATACTCGGGCTGCACAAGCAGGACTGCAGTCTGCTGCTAGTCTGGACTCCTCTCACTTGCGGACTTTGTCAATGGCAGCAGGCCTGCTGCACCGAAAGACGGATTGCAGTGCGAGCATTGCGTCGCTACTACCGCGAGTCGCGTGTAATATGCGCCTACGTGTGTACTGCACTGCATACCGGCGAGGATTCGTACGAGACTGCATCATGTGGAACGAGTAGGAGTTGCCGAGTACAACAGTCGGGGAGAGGTGGGGAGGGAGAATGGGGAGTTGACGTGTACTCTTCTCGGAGCCCAGCAAAACTTAACAAAACAATTTGTTCTAAAGTAAACAGGGGCATCCGGTTTACTTGTGAATAAACAACATATTTATTTTTAGAGAGCGCGGCCATAACGTTCGCTTCGTTCTCGCGCGATGTGCCCTATGTGGCCTCCACACTCTGCGTATCCATTGACTAAACTGCGTGGGAAAAAATCTTTTCCTCGACCTGGCGATGCATCATTCGCTATAGGCTCCCATTCACCAATTATTATAACTCCTGGTCAGATTACAAAGACCGCCCAGTGTTCGGAGACGAGAGAAGACACTTGGAATGTTTGGCACGGACGGTACAGTCGAATGGAGTATATCTGATAATGAGCTAAAGTTCTTCAGATTTTCTCGGTCGTCGTTCCTAGCGAGTTGCGCATCGACGATGTCGCGTTCGAACTATCGAGTCGAAATATCGGCTCTCGCAGCTGGAGGAATCGGGAAAAAAGAAGAAAAATTATTTACGTCACTGACGTCATTGATGGCTGAGCCGCTGTGCGTACGTGTACTCAGGAGCCGTGAGAGCACGTGTCTGTGTGCGTTCTGTTTATTGTTTATCAGGACGTTTATGCTCGCTTTCCTTTATGTAGCATCTGTAAACGTCCCTCTGCAAACAGCTCGTATTATCACAGTTCTACTCGCAGCTGCGTGAGCGATTCTGACAGAGAGCGAGCGAGCGAGAGAGAGAGAGAGATAGAGGAAGAGAGGAGTGAGGTGATATTCATTGCGCTTGGTTATTACCATATTACGAAGCGTATGAATAGTTGGCTTGCTCGATTCGAAGAAACTTACAGGGGAAGGTAAGAGACTCGTGAGCAAGTGCGAGGTACTAACCGCGACCTAATTCGAAGATAAGATAAGCCGTTAAGTGCAGGGTGAGCCAGCACCCTCGCGATACTACTCTGTGTTTTATTGCCCACCCTCTCCTTCTTCTTCCTTTGCCTTCCAGTATCTCTTTCTCCTGTTCCTCCTTCTCCTCCTTCTCCTCCTTCTCCTCCTTTTACTCCTCCCTCCACAACTGGCTTCTGCCTCGAAGCAGGGCTTGGCAAGATTTATTGTAAAATTCGATAGATATTGCCAATTACAACACCCCCGTGGTGCCTACGGGTTCTCTCTATATATCGGGTGACGAGGGGTGACGGAGGTGGTAAGAACCCGGAGGCACCTCCACCATTTGCCATTCGCCTCCTCCTCCTATCTCGTAGTCTCGGTAGCCAACAACCTCTGTCTTTGCTTGGAGAATTTTAAATACGTTTTATGTATATAAGTATACATATATGTCAGTGGCGGAAGCATCGCGCGCACTGATACAGTCTTGTGGATGCCATCTGAAATATATCAAATTAACATGTATCCAAATCTCTTGTTGCGTTTATCACGAGATGTATAAATTTCTTATTTTTCTGCAAGAATGAAACATCTTTCGAATAATAATTTAGGAATAATTTCGTCATACCGAAGCTGCAACAGCTTCCAGCTGTATATAATATGCGACACACACACTGATCCACCAGACTATGCTGTACGTTTGGCCTTACAAATCGAGTCTTCACAGACGTACAACTTCCAAGTACATTGACGATTTGCTTAAAATTAAAACGCCAATCATAAAATGCGATTTCCTTCCACTCGGGCAATTTCAATAAAGTTAGCTGGTGCTCTGTCGTCTCATTGCCATGCTATCATTCGTTCCTTCAATTAACATCTTGCTCGTCTATTTATGAGCTTATCAGTCGACTGTTGCTCTTTATTGAGAATCCGTGGACTCCTTATTTATATGAGACAATTGCAATACTCCCTGGAGAATTCCTGTCTACCGTCTCCCGCAGGATAAATCGCGCCCACGAGATGTCATACCGGTTGGAATGATTCCACCCTTTTGCTGTGTTGTACACAGTCCCTTTGAATGTACTTATGGGCTTGTACAGTCTGTAGTAGAAGGAACGAAAGAATCGGATAAATGTCCGGATATACTTGCTTTAATTCGAACCCAAAGAGTCGTTCGGTTGACTGGCCCTTGCGTATTCCTTTTTCCTCTTTCTATATCTACGGCATACATCTTTCCCTTCCTTCCTCTCTTCCCTTTCTTTGGCTTTTCCTCCTCCCTTCTTGGCCCGGTCTATTCTTTCTGCTCGGAGGAAAAAAAAATAATAACGCAAGGGATGTGACCGCGAGCGAGGGGGTGAACTACCCGAAGACGAAGCGTTCTCATTATACGAAGAGATTTATGCGCGTGCCACCTTGGTGGCGTCGCGACGCTGTAGAATCTGTAGACGAAGAAGGTGAAGGCGGCGAAGGCGAAGGCTCTAGGTTAGAAGTAAAGTTAAAAGAAAAATAAGGCTTATGGGGTGTAAAGTCCTCGAGTGAGAGTGACTGGTGGGATGGGATGGGTTTTCGGTCCTTTGGTTCTTGGATCCTTGGAGCCCTCCTGCAGTCCGCGGAATATATTATCCAAAATTCTCGACGACGCTTCAGTGAAAATTCATCCCCCGCTACAACGAGGAGACGAATAGTGGTGGATATCGAATTCGCATTTATTTATTTTTTTCCTTTTTTTCTTCCCTCTTTAACCTTTTCGCTTTCACGAGAAGGACATCCCTATAGACACGATGACGCTAATAGATCTGAATTGGATTTGTTTTCAGGGGCACATCGGTGAGAACCCCTTCGATAACGGATCCTGGGGAAAGGAGCACTTTCAACCAGCGACAGTTCCTTGGCAGCTCAATCCACGCGGCCACAGTCGTCTCAGTGTGAGTAACTACGCACCTACATATACATAGACGGTTTGCCTTACACCATTATCTTCGTACTGCTGCCAAGCAAATTCGACAACTGTTAGAGTCTTTAAAGTTTCGCGACGGTCTCGACAGCAAGAGAACATTTTCAGGAATTTCTTTCCATTTCCAATGTGTGAGCTAGAGGGAAGGGCGTGTTCTTGGATAACCTTCGAGTGCTGGCGAGACGAAGGTGCTGCAGGCAATAAGGTGCAAAAGGTAGCCAGGGTATAGGGATGGCGGGAGGCAAGGGTCCGTGGAGAAGTTCCTTTAGTTGGCGTGATACTAATTAAATCGACAAGTTGCCGAGTCTCTCTCTCACACTGCAGCCGACCAACTGGATGGATAGTTGGCTGGGTTGGGGGTGAAATTTGTAATTCCGGTCGGTAGGAATAAGGGTTTGTCCCGGGGGCGGAAAAAGAAATCCGGTCGGCCCATTGTGCGCGACGCGAACGCAAAAATAGCTGGGATTTTGCTTCCTTGAACGCGATCCTCTCGATCCTCGTTGGCTCCAGACTTGCTAGAGATTCCTCACGTTTTTCCTACTGCCTCGTTCGAGATGGAATTGGCCATGTTGGCCATGTTGGCCATGTTGGCCATGTTGGCCATGTTGTCCATGTTGGCCATGTCTGCCATTAGCACATCCTCGGGCACCGACCAGCGGCGGCGCGTCTTCCTCTTATTCTACCGCTTACTTTTCGCTCGACTCATCCTGCCAGCCGGTATTTATAATACGCTTTGTTTTCCCTCGGTTATTTGTCTTGGCTTCCGTCTTCCCTCCTTCGCTGCCGTTATTATTCGCCGTTTTATTTTTCTTTAATTCGTCTCCACCAACACCATTCTAACGTTCTTCTTTGGACGTCGTCACCAAATTTTCCTCGACTCTTCTTCCGGAATTTGCCTCCCTCACTTCCTGCGCGTACTTTGCTTAATTCTCTCCCTGACTGATGACGATCTGAGATCTAGCTCTTGTAATTAATAAGTTTGTTAAACGCGATTGCCTCTACTTCTGTGGCTCTTATGGTTTCATAGTTCTTCTAAGAAGAACTACGCCAGAGATTGAGTACCTTTCTCTTTTCATCCCCTTTGTGGAAGAAAACACGCTTTAACTAAGGGTCGCACTTTCGTGGTCATTGTCACGATTCGATACTTATACGCGTGTGTGAATTATTGAGCACTCGTAGGTAGATGAATTCCTCGACCGAGAAGTTGAAGACTCAAAGAAAGGTTGAGAGAGAGAGAGAGAGAGAGAGAGAGAGAGAGAGAGACAGAAATCGTGACTCACTTGGACTCTCGAATAGAATCATGTGTTGTCTTCGTAAGAGTGCAGAAGCCGTAAACATGATGCACGGTGCAATTTCGATAGGCGAGTCCAAAAGGAGATACGGCATGCACGGCACACGGCGCGCTGCGAATCGTCCGAGTTGATCGCGCGTTCGCACGTGCTCGTTAAGGGGACAAACTGATCCAGACAAATAATTCTGCGAATCGTAACGGCTTACGTGAACGTAACCCCGCACCGGCAGTCAATAAACTAGTACGTACATGCTGTGTCCATGCTTACACAAGTGTACTTAGTATACTACATGTCTCACGTTAAATTCCCACGCGAAAAGGAAAACAAGGTTCCATTCGCAGTGAGCTTACCATTTTAAGTTGTCCAAGCAAAATCAAATCTCTGGAGAACTCGGAATTTCCTGAGGATTCTCAAGACTCCGAGGACACCAAGGACACCATGGTTATTC
The DNA here is from genome assembly GCA_030142225.1 of Pachycephus smyrnensis. Lineage (NCBI taxonomy): Eukaryota > Metazoa > Arthropoda > Insecta > Hymenoptera > Cephidae > Pachycephus > Pachycephus smyrnensis. The sequence continues at coordinate 82,124 of JARQST010000064.1, read as the reverse complement.
CCCGGAGGTCCTGGCCTTTTAAGATATGCGAGGCACAACGCGCGCTTGCCTAGACTATTTTAATGCGAGGGGTTGGTACTAGGAGAGACGAGGAGAGAAGCGAGTGGGAGGTGGTGGGTGCTCAAGAGAACGAGAGAGAGTGAAGGGGGAGGGAGGGGCGGCGAACAAGGGACGAGGGGCAGGCAAGATCTACTTCTTGATTACAGAACTTTTTACCTAATTACATAACATTGTTACCATTTACAAAGTCGCGACGGCGTAGCACGCTCGAGCGCTGACTACCAATTAGACGTGTCCGATTAGCACCGCGCTAGCAACCCCAAGCTTCAGGATGTGAGAAGGGGTTGCTGTATCTTCGATATAGCGATTGCAATAGTCTGACCTGTGCCCGCGCAGAACGATCTTCGAACATTAAGACTTCAATCACAGAAAATTCCTGTTATCCAACGTCTTTCGGGATGTTATGCCTGCTTTGTCTTCCTCTACCCATTGCTCTCTGAGTTATCTCTCTGCGCTATCCATGCAGTTTCCGAAGTGTCGAGTATATCGAGCTACACAAAGAATCGAAGCTAAAGTAGAAGCCTCGTGGATTGGTGAAATAGAATAAGCAGGTAAAATTCCTGATCGCCTTCCCGCGGGAATTTAATTTCTCGCTGAGAACGATGGACGATTCCTTTTCGCCAATGTTTAATTGCACCCTCGGCCACCTCCAGCCCATTTTCAAGCATGGCTACATTAATTGCCCAGGATTGGCGGCTGGCTGGATGGCTTCGTAGATGGCTGGAAGGCTAGAAGACTGGATGGCTGCGCGAGGCGGCTCTCGCATTGAATGCTAAACAAAAGCTAATTTATATCGAGAGGTCGACTCTGCCGGAGATCGGGAGATGAATGAGTGCGCTTCTTGCATACCAAATGACCACGTTGAAGCGAGAGATGGTCTCAAAGCGACGAAGAGTTTGATAGGGGACGAAGGGTGCGAGACGCAGAGAGAGAGAGAGAGAGAGAGAGAGAGAGAGAGAGAGAGAGAGAGAGAGAGAGAAAAAGGGTGGGTGGGTGCTTGGAGGATCGACTCTCGTGCTTTGAGTTGAATCGGTCGAAGCATCGAGCGTTTTGTTAAATAATCTGGGGATGTCTCATTCGGCGTAGGTTCCCTTTAGGACGTTTTGCTTTAAAACGGCCCAACACAGGAAAGAGCGCTGCTTGCTCCGCTCTCTCCCCTTAAATAATAGAGAGAAGGACAGGAGCAACCTACCTCGTTCCTTCTTTTCTTTCTTAACTAATTGCATGTCCTTCCGGGTGCATTTTGCAGCGTGCATTTCCTCACGAGGAGCACGTATGTCCCTGTTAACGTGGTCGCAGGGACGGCGAAGCCTGTTGATTCGAGGGTGGTGGCTTTGTAGGTGGGCTGGGATGGGAAACATCGTCTAGCCGGCGTTGAGCTTTCTCGATACACAAGGCAGCCCAGGCAACACAACACAGTAAAGCACAACAAGTGGGGGAGGGGGGAGATGGAGGGTGGAAAGCTCAATAGATATACAGTCCTCGCACTGGGGCTGAGAGGCGCGCGTTGCCACGGTGCGCCACGTGCTTTTACGCGGAGCTTACTTTCTCTGTCTCTCACTCTTCGATGAGGACTCGTGGACTCTTGAACTCTCTCGAAACAAATCCACCTTATACTTTCATCGCGTCTCGTGAGAGATCTCAGTCTTTGAAATTCCTCCGTATCTTGGACTCCCAAATACGTAATACAGTGAGGTTGCAACAGCATCCAGTCGACCTGGGAGACAGCAGGCTTTAGTTAGCAGCCTTCTTCCCTATTAACGTTATATACTCAGTAAGCCCTTATACACCTTCACCCGCTCTCTATACCGGTCTGCTGCCACGACGGGGTTGCTTCACGAGAGATACTTTGGCCTTCTTGTACCGAGGACTCGAGGAGAATCGCTTTTCGGTAAAACTTTGTGTGACCAGTAGATTCTCCTGGCCATTATAAATAAACGTTCGCCATCATTGTGATAGTGCAGTGCTTCGATCGGCAGAATTCTCCGTGTGCAGCAGCCTTCCCTGAATGATAGACGTGGGTGACAGTAGGAAGGAAGCAAATTGGGTAGAGTGGAGTGGAATAGGTTATGTAAGGTTAGGTTAGGTTAGGTTACGGGGCAGATTGGTGGCTATAAGAGGCGCACAGGATAACGTCGCGTTGCAATGCTGTCACGTCTCACGGAAAAAGGATTCGCGAGCCCGGCGAAGCGTTGCCCTGGCAGCTAGCGTGGTAGGGGGATACTAGTTGTGTGCTGGTTCCGGACTTTCTACGGCGCAGACTATGTGTGAGAGACGTATGAGTCGTGTGAGACGTGCCCGCGCGCACACACTCCTGCCTCCATCCCGTAGCTTGCTCCCCAACGTGTGCATGTACGTGTGTCTGGAGATCCGGGCGTTTCCGTGAGCGTTAGTCTAGGATAGTTAGTAGCGGTCCAGGAGGAGTCCTCTCCGAGTGGCTGGGCCTAGGAGAAGGCGGAGGTAGCGATGTTGCTGCTGCTGCTGTAGTTGAAACTGAAGCTGGGGAGAAGGATGACTAGGGGTAGAGGGGATGTGGCGCCGCGAGAGGGATACGCGGAGGTTACATGCCAAGAGGAGAAAATAGAGATCTGCGGTTCCTCGCGGAGGCAGAGGCAGCCGAGCGGTTTCACTCGAGTACCGAAGAGAGGAGAGGAGAGTGGCGAGTAGAGAGGGCGAGGGAGGAAGAAAGAGGGATGAAGCTGGTGGGTGTCAGTTGGTGGTCGAGAGGGCAGAGAGGCGGCAAGAGGGTTCGTAGGCGGACCAAGTAAATTCTACGGGAGGCGTGTCTCTCTCGGCGCACCAGGTGCGAAGGTGCGCGAACTCGACGTCGACCACGCCTTTCCACGACGTCGGCGTCCTCGTCGTAGGACACTCCAGGACTGCGGAGGACGCCGACGGTGGACGACGTGTAACGTTCGCTTCTCCTTCTAGACGTCATACCGATTCTATTCTCTTACCCCCGCTTCGCCTAACACGCCCCGATCTCTAAAGCTGATCTCGCTCCTCTCCGGCTAGTTTTTCCTTCCGCGCCTGGACCACACAAGCTCGCAGTCTCCCTTTTCGGTGTCAACGTCCCACCGTCCTGACGTCCGCAGGATATTCCCCTCCCGCATGCAGCATTGCTGGAGGTGGAACGATACCTCCGATACTGGCTGCTCTAGCTGCTCTGCCTCCTGTCGACTAGCCAACAGCATCCCCGAAGGCTGAACTCATCCTTTGCAACTTCCGTCCTACCCGCACCGCGACATCGAGAACTCTCTTGCATCGTCCGCTGTCTCACTTTGCTTCTCTTCGGGGGGCGAATACTCTGGGAAGCTTTCTCCACGCATTTTCCAGCGCGAAACGATAAACCAATAAAGATTTCGGCAAATGAATTGTAGTTTAACGCGAGACGACGCCATTTTTATACAGTTTGACTATTTAGGATCAGTATTCTATACTCGGTTGGGAGCTGTGAAGTCTTTCGAGTTTCCAGTATGCTTCTTCTCCATTGTCAAGAAGTGCCCGGTCGCACGGATACACCTGCAGTAGGTTCGATATGATCTGGTTAGGCACTGACAGGGAGAGATGCCTCTCGATATACAGATTTATTTAGGAGTGTTGCACCACCTGAACATGGCTCTCCCATAGATATCAAATGTACGCGGGCCAGCTTTGGATAGTGCAATACACTCCTGAGTAACCCTGTATGGAAACGAGTAATGGTTGTGGGCAAGTGAGGAATAAGGCCCAGGCTGCTGAGATACGCGATTCCACTTCTCTGCGCTGTTGAACTATAACTCGCGGTAGGAATATAAGCAGTGGCAGCTATTACGTCGGCTCCTAACCTATTACGCCATTCGACGGCATAGCGCGGCAGCTTCGGAAGCTTCGGGAGCTTCGGTGTAGGCTACTGTGTGGGGGAAAGCTTAGGTTAGGCGAGGTGATGTATTGAGATCCCATTGTATCCATGGAATCCCCTAAGATTGCCAAACGACGCTACCTCCTCCCACCTGACTGGCGCACCCCCGCCAGACTCTTCCAACCCCTGTCAGCCCTCTCTTGCCCTTCGTTCCTTCCCCCTCCCCCTCCACCCTTCATCGCGCCTTACCCCGACTACCGCCCACAATACGTCACTGTTATAACCACCAATGCCAACATCCCCGCGACATCCGCCTGACTCGCCCTTCTTTTACGTTTCCTTATTTTATTCTTCTATCGGTGTCCCCCTCGCCACCTTCCCCTGTGCCGATATGGCCGACAAGGAACAGTATAACTACACCTTTTTTTCCGCGAACGTATGCAAATACGACCCGTGCGTAGCGAATATTCGTCGTGGTAGGGGATGGTTTGATGGGGCTGCCGAGCGCTTAGGGGTTGACTTTCTCTCTGCATCTTCCTTCCCATCGATCGTCTTCGATTTAGTACGATGACCACATGTATGTTTATACTTACTGTACCTAAATCTGAAAATCGGGAGATTACATTGAATATCGGTTACCAAGCTGTACCCGTCATTTTCTGCAAATAGTACAGAAAGAACAGGTCAACAGGTGTATCGAATTACAACATGCATGCTCTACAGCGGAGAATCTTCGCGGCGTCGAACCCGCTCTTTTGAGGGTGCAGAAATACGTTGAGACGTATTCAAACTATTCTTGCATTATTGGGAGTTGGTATAGCAATTTTAATTGGCCTTCAGCCAGGATATCGAGTCCTCTGGCCTCCCCCTCCTCCGTTTCAGTGCCGCTTACGTCGGGCAACCCTCCCTCGCCACTACGCAATATAATGAGCACAAATATCGGCGATGCAACGTCCGGGGCACGCGAGCAATGCAAATACAATTTGCGTAACATCGGTGCAGCCGTTGATGTTTGGTAAATGTTTGTGGCAGGAGCCGAGTGGTGAGTCGAGTCTATCATTTCTCTCTCTCTCTCTCTCTCTCTCTCTCTCTCTCTCTCTCTCTCTCCTCTCCTCCTCCTCCATCCCCAATTCTCTGACTTTTGCTCTCTATTCGATGGCCATGCACTATTCACGATTGACCAATCTACTAAAAGAATGACGTGAGAGTTGCGGGGAAAGAGACAATGGAGACGAGTTGCAGGTAAGAATAGCCGATGGAAGAAGACGAGAAGAAAAGCAACGGAAAATTAAGAGAGAAGTTAAAATCGGTGCAGGATGTTTGTCACGATCTCAATTCTCATCTCCGAGTGGACTCTCTTGATGTTGATTCGAAAGAGCACGTAATTCCAGCATGATTTTCAACAGGCGAATGGTGCGAAACGACGAGAGAGTGGGTAACCGATGCTATTTTTGCATGGGGAAAAAATTCTGATTCTTCCGCCATGCAAAGACGACTGGGGCAAAAATTATTATACACAATGCAAATAAGGGGTAGGGTATTGTGATTAGCGCAACAATGCGACTAGCGTGGGAGTGGGCCACGCGTCTCGAGAGGTCAGGTCATATAGTCCAAAAACCGCATGCGTCCTGCGCAACTACGACCTGTAATGTATCGCCGCATCAATAGCGTCCTACGTTGCAGCCGTGCTGCAGTGTGCTCGCGGATTGTATCTTCCCATACAGAGTGGGAAATAAATTTGACTGAACACTGTTTGTTCGATGCTGTGGTCTCGGTAGGTGGTTGGGATTTGAACGCCTGCTGGTATCGCTGTACACATAGCAACTCTATCTGTTCCACTGCAGTTAGCTTTCCCGGAGATAGCCGGATGGGATCGATTTCGATCGAACGACCTTCGTTAAGTGGAAAAGGTCCTTCGATGGCTCCATTTTATTTTCGAGCAACGCCACTTCTTTCCTCTTTTAATAGCTGCAATTCCCTTCCGTTGAAACTCATCCGAGAAGAAACCTTGGATATTTATTTCTAATATTTCGCTGGGCTTTCTATTTATTTAGATATAATCCGCCGGTCATCTCTCGCGCTGGTCTCTTGTTTGCTGAGGAACTCTTAATTTACGATTCCCAACATTTTTTGTCTTGCCAAAAACAGGAGCATCAACGAAACTGAGAATGAGGTCCACGCTTATCGCAATCAAGGACCTGATTGAGGGACCGTACAACTTTTTATGAATATTAGAGCAAAAGTCCTATCCCAGTTGGAAAAATATCAGTCTTCGGAATGTTCAATCCTTCCGTCTCCCCCGTTAAAAATTTTCCTTCCGAGTACTTGCCCACCTCTTTTACTTCAGCACCTCCTTTAATTTAACGCAAAGAACCTTGAAATATAACGCACGGCTTGCCGCCCTGTTGAGGGTAGAAAGGCGCGCGAGGCAAGGCGAGAGACAGAGCGTCGCGATGGCCCAATGAAAACAGTGGCTGCGCTCCCGCTACAACGGGAATAAGGAATTCTTAAGTCTCCCTGCGAAACAAAGTAAAGACAAACGCGCACAATTGGCACATGAAATTTAAAGAAGGCCAAGACAGCGGACGGGTAGCTTCGTGGAGAAAGAGGAGAAGAGGAGAAGAGGAAGATGATGAAGGCAGTGCGTAGCTACAAGGAGCAACGAGTAAAAAGTGAGTGAGTGAATGAGAGAGACTCGAAAGCCGGCAGCAGCATCGCGCAGCTCACTCAATATACCCGCAGTGTTCGAGCCCTTATTCTTTTCTCTTCCTTCCAGCTCGCTGAAAATTTACATTTCCTCCCCATTCCATTGGCGGGAGGTGGCTGGGAACTGTCTGTTTATCCCGCTTTCTTTTAAAGAGTCGCTCATGGCTATCCCTCGATCTCCCATTCTCCCTGCTGCTGTTACTCCTGCTCCCCTCACCATTGCGTGGGTGCGTGTAACCCTGAGCCCGCACCACGAGCTCCGACACTCGATGCGATGATCCAGCTTGGCCCTCTCGCTGTTACGCGCTGTTACGCACTGTTACGCACTGTTATACGCAGAGACCAGAGACAATATCCTCCATTTAGAGAAGAGATTACGCTTCGTTGCCCGATAATCGAAAATATCCTCGGGAATAAGGTCGACTTTATGCGTACGCGCAGACCTTCGGCATTCGAGGGAATAACCTGGGGAGGAAGTGGGGGAGAATTATAGACTCGACTTTACTTATTCTTTTTCGCCAGTTGTAATAGGGAAGCCCTCTAGGACGTTCGGCGATATATCTTGGAGCGAATTCGCGATTCTCGGGCACTTCCTGGAGCGCGAATGTGAGCTGCAGGGCCAATAAGAAAGAAGCTGATCCGATCTCCTTTTGAATATCGGCCCTCAGACCGCAAGGCAATTGACGCAATTCTTAGCCAGCATATCCTTCCGTCCCTCTTAAGGTTTGGCAGTTTCAGACACGGGCTGCTTCTCAAGAATAAGAGTCTCTTAATAAAGAGCTTAGGGGGACTAAATAGAAACATTTTTCCGTCGGCTTGGTTCCAGGGAGCGTGCTCTGGCTCCGTTGCAATGAAATGAGTCGTGGCTGCTCGTGCATAAGTAATCCGCGGATGAAGCTGCCCAAACCCTGTACTTCTCTATCACCTCCAGTGAGTCCCCACCATAAGCTACCATGAGCACCCTCCACTCGAACCATTCTTCCTTTGACCCTTTTCCCTTTTCCCTCTTTTTTATGCCTTCCGTTTTCTTACTCGAATCTCATCGTGAGACGTACTTGCTACACTTGTCGCACCTTTTTCGTTCTGGCAATCGTATTAGGAGATTCATTTGTTTCACCGATGTGCCAAAAAATAGGGTTTCTTAGGAAAATTTGCCAAAAGAATATGCGTATCTTATGATCAGATGCCTATTCGCGCATCAACCTTCGAGAAACAACATTAAGTACTCTCGGTCCCTGCGATACAGGTGATCTATATCAGGATCGGAATATCGTAGGTATAGCGAAAGCGTCGAAAGATTGAGTAATTATTCGCCATAGGCTCGTGAAAAATTGCCACCTAATCCCGAAATCGATGGGTCGGAAGGATATGAGAGCAGCGAAGCACCCCGAGCACCCCGAGCACCCCGAGCACTCGGAGGCCTCCTAGGGTGCTGAGCCTTGGAGAATCGTTTCACCCCGAGATCCCCAGTCTACTTGGGCTGCTCAGGGAGGGCTTGTGTCGACCCGGTATTATGAAAATAATGTATCGATATCGTAATAAGGGAATGATTGGCTACGGCGACGACATGGCCGACTATTATTCATAATGTCGTGCTGAGGCTCTTTGCCAGCCGTTTCTCTCTGCGCGTTATATCCGAGCCCTTTCCCTTTCCCTCGCGGCTCCTCTCGCATGAGGGTCGCAGCTTTTCTCGCACGAATCTTCCTAGGGGATGATGAGAGAAATATCGCGGAGTCATCTTGGTTCTCTACAGCCCTCTACCCTCCAGCAGAATTTTTCTTTTATTCCCATCTCTCGAAGCGTCTCGATCCGCGAATAAAATCGCGTCGCGCTACGACAATTATTATACTATATGGGCTGGAGGATAACGATAGGAAGGATGGAAGGAGGGAGAAGGAAGGAAGCAAGAAAGGAATATAAGAAAATAAGGGATCCGACTCTAAATCGTGCCCCGTCTATCTCGTGGTAGCGCGAGCTTTTGCCCTGGCGATGTATAATTTATAAAAGAGCATTAAATTGTCTATGTCGCTTCTGCTCTCTCTCTCTCTCTCTCTCTCTCTCTCTCTCTCTCATTCTTTCTATTCCGCCTTTATATCTGACTCTCTCTCTCTCGCGTTTCTCTTAACCCCACTTGGATATAGTATACCTATAGCTATGCGGTATGGGGGATATGCTTCGGCTGAAGGGACATATTAGCTCGACTTAAGGCACGGCATAATGATCCTCGGCCGACACCGCAGTCTTATTCGGAGCTCTCGACGGAGTCTTATGCCACGAAACCCGGCAGCATCCCTAGTGTCTCTACCATCTTCAGCGTCACCACGAACATTCCTGCCATCAAGAAGAATCCCAGGCTGACATTGCGGCCAGAAGACCGAAGGGAGGAGGCTGAGCACGAGCACTCAAGCGGAAGTAACTGCGAGCTCGCCGAGCCAACGTTGATTGTGAACTGTGACTTTGCCACCGCGGCTAGAACGAAACGAGAGAATAAAAAAATAAAGAGACAGCTTAAGACGGCAAGGATCGAGAGGGATAGGGATAGAGAGAGAGAGAGAGAGGACGGACGGATAAAAGCGAGTAGAGAGGGCGCGTTAGTAGTATTATCAGAAAAACGAACGCGCTTATACTGTAAATTTTTATTCATTGATACTGTATATGTATACGCCCTGAAGTACACTCAATCTCCGAACAGCATAAAATTCCTTGGACGTGCTGTGAAGCTTCGATCTTCAGTCGCCAAGGGATCAACGTGGTGTAAGGATATACATATACATAGACATCGTGAGCATGTCGTGAGTACAACATAAGGATACCGTATATCGGATCGAACGATTCATAAATTACTGGCGAAACCTGCCTTGACCAAGAAATCTACGAAAATATATAGATCCTCGCTTTCCTCTCTATTTAGGCAGGTCGCTCGTAAGTAACCAAGGCTGACCGTTTCCCACAGTAAATACTTGGAGTGAGTTGCAACTTCGTCCCCTGTCGGCCCTTTAAGCTTGATGCATGGTGGGCGCGAGTGCGTTGGAGAATCCGAAGAAATTAGACTGCAGACAAAAAATAAGACGAAATTATAATTCGTGCTTTCTAAATCGTTACGTTCCAGTTCGTGGTATTGCAAAGAAACGTATTGGCTGCTGCGTAGCCTAGATTCTTTAGTTATTGGCGATTCGTCAAGAGTTTCGAGGACGATAAGCGTGGGCCTGGAAATGTAGAAATGTGGAAATGTGGAAATATGTTACGGATGGGGAGCTGATTGGCAGGTGACGGCCAGTCATTCATCATTTTCGGTCTTTTGAATGGGCCGCCCAGGGGTTGCGGACAACCTCGTCCTGGTGCTACTCGTTGCTGTTACTCCTACTGATGTTCCTGGTGGCGCTGGTGCTGCTGCGGCCTTCGTTCCATTAATAATTCCATTCCATACAGTGCCGCCACTATTGTGATACGTCTATCGTATAGTTGCGACGTGGCTGATCGAGTTGCGGCCACTAAACAACTGGAACCACATGTCATAATGATATTTTCGAATAGGTTCATTATTATTTTTAATTTTTCTCCAAGCTCTGTCATTCGAGCTCTCCTCCTGTTTTCATCAAACGCGCGTTTACCCAAACGATGTCGAAGTGTCGCTTAATCCAATTTTCACAGAAAACGTGGGCAAACCAGAGAAGTACAGAGAGTGCGAGAGAGTGGTACACGTATACTCGTTCCAATGGCACAAGAGAGTAGAGAGTAGTCGCAAGGGTATTCCTTTAAACGGGCACAGTGTCCAGTAAACCTCTTAAGCTCGCGTCTAAAGTTATCTTTAGAGGGCATTAGCGAAACCGGGCTCACCTTTAACGTGGCCAATTACGGGAGATTCCCGGCGCTAATCCTATTATCCACATTAGCTCATTATTGCATAACCGTAGCCGAACACGTTTCCAGCATTTAGTAGCGAACAGTAATGAACAGTCATAGAGATTCACCAGGATCTGTCTGTCTTTCCTGCGTCTTTCGCAAATGCTTTGATTTCTCACGTTTTCCTTCGATTCTACAAACAGGATGCTTCGGCACTCCGACTGTCGTTGCAGCTGTACTAGAAGTAGGACCCTGTTCGCATCGACTGGCAAGCCAGAAAAGTATACCTGCATTTAACGCTATAGTATAGATATATATACATGTTTGTGGCATACTATGTATACTATACATATGTATATCGATATTCGACGCAATCGCTTACAATACCGACTTCAGGCTGCGCCAATAGGGGGAAAAAAAAAAACAGAAAGAAGAAGAGCTTAAGTTGGCGGATTTCGAAGGAACAGGAAACACTCTCGCTTATCGGAGAGTTCTAAGATTTTATTTAGATCCTGGCAATTGCGAGCCGTAAATGCGAAACCTTTCCTGAGAGTTCAGGAATTCGGCAGCTTCTTAGGCCAATCACAAGGGGTTCTATAGGTTACGGGGTGCGATCCGATGTCCACACCTCTGTTGTCAGCTAATGCTTGGCCATTGTACGGGGGTGGCTCGTAAGCGTTCGAATCTCCTTGAGGGGTTGAGTGGCTGCGAGAATCCTCGTCCCTTTTCCTCCACGAAAAGGGATACTACTGAGAATAGGCGAGCGAGAGTGCGAGAGAGTCAGTAAGCGGGGGTGCGAGAGAATAAAGGAGTGGAAGAGCGATGAGAGAGCAGGAGAGGAAAAAAACTAGCCGAGAGAGTCTTGGACCGTGAGTATTAGCAGGGACTCTCGAGCAGAGCCCCGAAACGAGAGAAACCACCCCCCGAATCTCTCGATAGCGCAGTCCCTGGTGATGGTGCTGATGGTGCTGATGGTGCTGATGGTGCTGATGGTGAGAACGGCGGAGAGTGGCCTATCGGTTGACGGCAATCCGGCCAAATCTCTTGGACTATAAACGGCTAAACAAAGAGGTCCATTCTTCAGGAGCAGGACTCCCGCGTCCTTATCGGACTCTGTCCAGCTCTCGCGATCATCCATCTGGATCTGTCGGCCGTTTGATCGAGCCAAAGAGAGATCCCTCTCGACATGCGGGAGAGATTCTCGCTTCGGACGACTCGGCCTCTTACCCACTATAACCCACAGGACTTAAACAGCTTGCGGCTCTGCTGCGAATATTTCAAATGGAATTCTCAAGGAAGTCGAGGAGCACGTGGATAGGCTTGAAGTCCTCCTTCGGTCATAGGAACGTCCGAATTGAAGGAAAAGTAGATTCGGCTGGGCTCCTGCGACTCCTCGGTGACTCGTTCTTAGCTGGCCGCGGCTCTTTGCCCTCCTCCCTTCTCGAGTCCCATAATAAAAGAAGGCAGATTAATGCCTTCGGTCTTGAATCCAATCAACATTATTCCGACAATAGTCCGCCAGCCAATGGTCTGGCTCTCTCTCTCCCGTCCTTCGATATTATCAACAGCCAGACACCCCTGCACCCTCTACACCCTCTGCACTCGCTCTCTCACCCCACGATCGAGTTCTCTCGCCTTAGAGGTTCGAACCACCCTCGCTGAGAGGAGGTTCGATCTTAATTCTACGAAGCGTGCGATAAGTATGCTAACTTCGGTAGCGCCGGGAGACAGCAGGAGCGGCACCCACAGCCAACCCCTATTATAAAGCTTGAAATTAGTGGCATGTTCGTTGAAAAAAAAAAGAGTATGGGGAGGAAGGTATGGTGGGTTTCGACGTTAATGTCTACCAGACGCACCATTAGCCGATCGGATGATAGCCAGGGAAGTCTTTCTTAATCAGCGCCGAGATAAATCGTCCTCGCGCTTCGCATCATTCAGATCATCCGGGTCGGCCGGGTCCACGTCCACGTCCTTCCTTCCCTTGGACAGAAGGGAGTTGCAGCTTTGATACTATAATGGACAGATACACAGGGAACGAGAAGTGTATGCGTGTGTGGTGTGTGACGCGATGGCGCGGTGGTGCTGGAGACATTTCGGAACCTATAAAGGAGTGTTTTACGAGGGCGGATAACGCGATGAAAGATGCGACCTCTGGCCAGTCATGCCTAAAGAGTACGTGTGTAACCGGAGCATCCGGAGCATCCGGCTTTCCCTTTGGATAGTCAGGGCCATCGTCTCCTACGTCCCACTATCCCCAGCAGCCATAATATATCAATTCCGTATTCTAATGTCCAGCGGTTAATTCAAAAAGTGCCAACGCTGCGGAATCTAAGCGGTCGACACCGTTAGCGGGGGAAGGGCACGTTTTCCTGGGGATCCTGAAGGTTCTCTGCCTCGTGAGAGGGAATGGGAATCCCTGCTTGTCCTACAGGACGACGCCGCTCAGGACGGCGGACAAGTCGTCCCTCCGTCACGTATGACTTGCTGATACATGCGAGATTCACACGAGGATGATCTTCTCGCCAATTCGTACTACTACCACTACCATAGCCTTGTACTGCCGTTGCTGCTGCCGGAACTCTAGCCCCTTTTCAGATAATTGGGAGAATGCGTGTTTGTGGTCGCTTTGGGACTCCTCGAGGAAGTCGCTCCGAAGAAGTTACCACGCTTACGCCTTAACTTCCAGAGCTCTCCCCTTTCCTCTCTCTCTCTCTCTCTCTCTCTCTCTCTCTCTCTCTGTCTCTCTCGCTCGCTCCCCATTCTCGCCTCCGCGCATTGTAGGATATCTAATTTCGTTCGGCTGTACTTGCTCGAATAATCTCAACTGCGTCAGCCACACTTCTCTTCCCCAACTCATTCGGTTATGTCCTGCAAAACACTTCTTTTAACACATTTGCGTTTTTATAAATCAACTTTTCTCTATTTATAGTACTTCGATGAACGATATAGTCAGCCGAGTAAAAAGTCTGGGTCAACTATTAAAAACGGGCGTCGAGTCAAATTTTCAGTGGCAGTAAATAACGTGGAAAAAGGAGTTAGTGGTCGACGCGTTCTCTCTTCCTCTTGAGTTGTGAGCTCCTCGCTCGTTCTCCTTTTTTTCCCCTTTCACCCCTTCACTCCTCTATCTAGAGTAAAAACCCTCTCGGCGAACGTGGTCTCAGATAAAAAATTAGCCGGAGTTGCAAACGTTTCCACCTTAAATCATATATTTATCGCGACATTAATTCAACCCTTTTAGGTCCCCTTTTTTCCTGGCGGATGGCGGCTCGCAGTCCAGCCCCACGCCTCCTGGACGACAGCCCGTTACCTCGCTAATTTCTCAGATTCAAGTATTTTTATGTACCGCCACGTACACCCTGGAACCCCGCTGGAACTGTAGAATCGTGGAACCGGGCTAAATCCTCTCGTTTATTATTTAGAGAGGGTCGCCCTCCGACGTTCTATACGTGCGGCACGCACCTTTCTCTCACCGCCCCCCACTCTTCCTACCATTACACACCACTTTCTCTCTCTCTGCTCTCTTCTCCCTCTTTTCTATCCCTCTTCTCTCCCTCTTCACGTGATACTCGACGTATTATCTCTTCTTACTTTTCCACCCTCGATCGGCTATCTTGACCCCCGTTGCGTTAGCACCCGGCGAATTAACGTCGGCACCATTTTTTTCCCTTTATCTGACTTTGGAGAGTGAGAAAACGAAGAAAGGAGAAACGAGAGCCGATCAGCGCGCAGGTATCGACGAGTTGGATGCCTACGTGCCAACTGATGACGAGGCAACGTTGTTTATTTAATAAATATATACACGTCATGCATAATGCCTCGACCGGCTGGACCTATTTTTACCGGTACCCTTGTTGTCATAGGACCGAAATTCCCTTTTTCCCCTCGCAAGAACATGCAATGTGCTGCGTACCTCATTCTCAACAATACAGTAGTGCAATAGAGAAACGAAGGTTCCCCGCCCCTATACTGTACCGAAAACTCGTCTCTAAAGGAATTAAATTAATTCCAATAAATCCCCCAAACGCACGAGGCTCTATGTATAGTATAAACACGAACATTCAAATTGGCCTCCAGCTTTTTAATCTCATGGGAAGCCGATCGTGAGATCTTGCTGGTTTCTAGCGTTGCTTTATATGCAGAGTATCCAGGCCTTTTTATAATGCTTCTAATCTTTTCTCGGTGCATTTCCATAAACTCGGTTCGCTGGCCACTTATCGTTTAGGCTATACGTTTAACATCGCGCAGCACCGAATAATGGCTACAGTGTCGAGCAGCATGCTAAGCATATGACATATTGGAACGGGTCAGTGCGATGCGTGCAGCCGTTGACGATGATGTAATTTCATTGCTGGCGGTAGTGTTGTGTGTCGCACGGATGCTTGGCACTACGCTTCGAAAGAGGGTAGACGGAAAGGAAGTTCCACTACGAGTCTCTCCGTCTCTCGCTCGAAATGGGAACCGCGGAGTCTCTGAGTCTCGACGTCCCTGGATAGACAGAAGGAAAGAAAGAATATGAGAGACGAGAGAGAGGGAGAGAGAGAATAGAGAAGCGCAACCGGTGGATAGAGATAGAGAGCGTGGCTCTCCGTCTGTGACTCTCCGAGTGCGTGAGAGAGTGTGTGACGGTGGGAGTGGGCCAGGCGTGTTACGGGGCCAGAAGGGAGGTAAAAGGAGGCCTGTTGGTTGGTTTCAACTATATTTGTTTATATTTACACAATAAGCAACAGCCCCGCCGGTTGGGTTGCTCTCTCCCTCTCTCTTCCTCCCGCTCGCGCAATGCCTCTCTGCCGCTTTTAGTGTTTAGTCCTCGGCACTCGGCCGTCGCGGTAACGCCTTGGCCTTTCGCGTCTTTTCTTCTACTCGACTAAACAGGAGAAACTTCGGCATCACTGTCTCCTCCGTCTTTTCTCAATTCGTGAAATTAACAAAATTCGCGTCTTTCCCCTGGTGAGCCGTTGGTGTGTTTGTCTCACGACTGTTATGCACGTTTCTGCTGACACCCTCGTTAGTGCTAGCAAAGGATAGGGTGAGTACTTATGTACTACGCGTCAGCAGTGTTGTACCTGCACTAGAAGAGTGACTGTGCTGTGCGCGACCGTGTCGAGTGCTTTCTGCTTTCTTTCTATGTATGTGTCTTCATCGGCCTGCCTCGTTATACGTACGTATATATGTAGAAAGAGAGAAAGAGAGAGAGAGAGAAAGAGAGAGAAACGGACAAAGTTTCCGTCTCTATTTCCTCTCTCGCTTCTTCCCTTGAACGTTCTTCGGGCAGCAGGAAGTACGACCAGGCTATAGTGTTGATGAGAGGAAACCTCCGCAAGACAGGATGTAAAAGCGAGGTGAATTTCAGGACGATGGCATGATGGATCATGACACTGACGGTGACGGCGCGATCAACCTGTCCACCTCTCAACGACCGTCAGCTTCCTCGACACCAAACGGCGACGCATCGGCCTACAGCCAGGATCAGCAGGAGAACGATCATCAGGTACGCTGGATCTCCGGATCTACCGAGAATTCTTTTTCTAAGCATTTCTGTTTTTCTTGTCTTTTCTCGCAACCGTAGTATTTCGAAATGCCCCTTGGCCCTGACGGAAGCGGGTCAGTTCCAATCGAAATCGAAATCAGAGTATCCACCGTACGAGGGGGGGGGGGATGTTGTATCGCTCGGGAAACACGTAAACCGATAACGCTTGGGCGCGGTAAGCTTGGGACGCTAAAGCCGAAGAGATCTCTTTAGGAGGAGGCGGTTCACGTGGTTCTTGGGTGAGGAGGAGGGCTTGGAGGGAGAGGGGTGGGACTCTGGTGGGACGATCGTACAGGATTTCATTCCATTTCTGGATATTCACGTGGACCGTTTGACACCAGCCACCATAAAATCGAGGCCCTGATTTTAAATTCAATTCAAAATCCCGACCTCTGTGGAACGCAATATACTAACACCGCGACGTCGCCGCAGAACTAAAGCCAAAACCAACGCGTGGCGCCGTCAGAGAAACAAATGTTTTATAGCCCTTAAAGTACAGCCTTTTTCCTCGATTTTCGATCTTTCTCACCTTCTCCTCGGATATTCCTAGGTGTTGACCGCTACTTTCAAAATATGCAATGTGCAACATTAAAAGTTGATGCGGCAATCGGGTTTTCAAAAGTTGTATCAAAATTCACGGGATACTCTCGAGAATAACTCAAGGGTAGCTGGTCAGAGTTTCGTAGAATCTCTAGGGGTTGTCAGGGTATAGCCACTGGTCCTACCCGAGTCGACTTCCTCCTAGTTGATCCTCCCATGGCTAAGGATAAATTCTCGAGTGTTGTGTCGCACAGTTCCACTCTTACAGTTAGAGGTAACGAATACATAGACACGCTCGCGACCACAGACAAAGACAAGTCGAGCGAGGATCGAAATACGACGACATCGTTACGCGACTGTTTATAATTTAAAGGGATGCCGAAAGTGAGGAAGGGTGTGCGCGTGTCTGTGACCTGGCTGGTTGACTATGTGTATTGGGAAAGGAGGGTTATTCGGGCGCGAGTGACGCGCAACTCTGCCAGGAGAAGAGGGTTGCGTCTCTTGCGGTTTCCAAGAGTCTCCGGTCGTAAGTCCCGTGCGAGACTTCGGCACGATTAGCGTCGCGATAGCATTAGCCTGCCGGGGGAGCAAGTCTCTTCGAGATTGGTCGAGAAAGAGCCTGACAATTGGCAAGGGAATCGAATGACATGCTAAGGACGCCAAGGACGCCCGACGGTATTAGGATTGAGTGGATCAGCTTGCGAGACCTTCGTTAAAATGCAAACGCGTGGGTGGCAGGGAGGTATAGGGGTATTTCCCTATTAGCGTATTAGCGTTTTAGCGTTTTAGCGTTTCAGTACGTGAGCGTAGTGGGGGTGGTGAGGGGTGGTGAGGGGGCAATGCTGGACTGGGTTATGTCAGAAATGAAGTACAAAGGAAATTGTGTAGGCAAGATAACGGCACCTCCATTTCTCTTGTAGATTTTTTCAGTCTTGCCGACAATTCATTTTGCCACTCGCAAATTGCGGCATAGGCGCGCCATGCTGCCTTTTCCAATCAGTCGTTTTCTCGCCCTTCCTTCGAGGGTCTGTTTAATCCAGCCCCACTTTCGCGGAAGCCGTCAGCCAGCAGCATTAGGCCTGCCGAAACCTTTGCCGGCGTACGATGCGAACCTAACGCTGCAAAAGGGACGAAGAAGCGCAGGGGGCGAAGAGCGATGAGAGGATTCGACTCTTAAGTAATACATTTGGCTATGAATATCGAAGAGTTCCTTCCGGAGGCAATGCAATTTTAGCCCAGCGCCCTATTCTAATTGACAGAAGTCTCAGCGTTCTACCTGCGACTTGGGACAGATGGCTCGTGCATAAAAAGAATTGAGTAATTGCGACACTGATTGCGTGAAGGCGCGTCTGTAGCTGAAGCCGCTGCTTATAGTTAGATCAGTTGTTACATGTTATTGCTATCATGATGAATATCCAGAAACGTCTTAAGATATTTTTTTGACACATTTTAAGACTGTCGAGAATCGTCATAAGTTGCGTCATATTTACTATTGTTAATTGTATTGCTCGTGTGCATCGGAACGCAACAATTATATAACCGATTTCAAACGTGACGCTTATCGAGTGTATTTAATTCTTTGGGATTCTTGCAAGGTGTTTGAAACCGTTAAAAAGTTGTAGCCATTCAATACAAGATGCATGGATGTCATGCCACTTTCTTCAAAAGAACTCGCTCAAGATGTCTTTCTAACGTATGTGTGCCAAGAGAGTATTGTTTATAAATTATAACGTAAAATCCCGAGAAAGCTGTCAAAATGACCTGTTGTGATTTTGTTTTTGTATTTTTCTGTGAGAGCATGTTTTCTTGCTAAATAGAAAAACAGCCTGGAGCTTAAGATATCGCATCGCCTTGAGGGACGATGACTCGTTAGATATTAGGAAATCGGTAGAGATAGGCGCGACGCGCGCTCCTTCGATCATTCTTGACTTGGCTTGAGAATGCAGAGGTCGTTTCAAAATGGATAGTCCTCGCCCATGGTCTATCTGTCGATTCATCCATGTGTAACGAGTGTCTGTCGTTCGTCTAGTCTGCTCGTCGGTATCTGTTAGGCACTCGCGGCGCCGTTCGAGGGAGCGGTAAAAGTAAAAGCCGCTTGCGGCCGACGCGACTCGCGTGCACTGCAGCATGTTGCCATTAGCTAATGGCATCGGCGGCCAAATTTCAGGACTGGTAAACAGGTTCGGTGGACATCCACCGGTGCGTTTCTACTTTTTCTCTCTTTCTGTCTTTCTGTCTTATTCTGCTCCCTCTTTGTTTCGGCTTCTTTTCTCTTGGCCCTCTCCACTACAGAAGTATGTCTTCCTCTACTTCTTGTTAACGAAGTCGAGCGGTGTCTTCTCTAGTGGAGGAAGCCACGGTTTTCTCTGCATTATTAACCGGTCGAAACCTCAGGGCTGTGTACTTAAATCCAATCTAGGGATCCCACCCTTTGCCCGGGGTCGCGCGAGGGTAAGGATGACGGAGACTAGCAAGGGCGATTACCCTTCATTATTCACACGGTAACTTCGTACCGCCTTACTCGCGATTCGCGATATACTATATACTCTCCCTCTGTGCTCTTCTCTGCTCTTTCTCTGATACTCGTGCCTTCTTCCGCGCGCATCACTCTCGACTCCAAGTGCGAAAAGGAGCCATTGAGAGTGGACGTGCCATTCGAAAGAGTTGCTCCGCCGTTCGCGAAATACAGAGAATATCTATGGATTGACAAAACGACAAAAGAACTCGATCCCACCTGAAACAACTGGCGACAGCCTCGCGGCGAAACACTAAAACAGTCTCGTCGCAGCTTGTAAACAGCCGTGCGAGAAGCGTCTCGTCAAATCCCTTCCACTCTTTCTCCTTTAACGCGTCAAACGACGAAACGACATGTCGCACACCTGAAACAACTATTCGCGATCGCGAGTCGGCTCGGGTCCTCTCGAATTTCTGAAATTTACAGTTTTGCACGTCCAACAGCAGAGCACACTAGCGAAACACAGCTCGTTCCTCGCTAATTGTTATTAAGCTATATCGAGACACACTATTACATGCCTGCGATATTATTCCACATGTCCCACCTACTGTGCCGTAATCTCCTCGCGTTGCGTTACGTATATCGATAGACGGAATCTCGCCGGCCTCTCCTCCTTCCTCTCGAACATCTTGAACGTGGCAGCAAAGCGTTTCAAGCGCAGTTCGGCTCGCAGGAAAATATGCTGCTGAACGCATGGTGTCTTTCTTTCGTTTTCCCCTCCTGCGGCTGAGTTCTGTGTAGCGGGCACCTTTTGGGAGATAACGCGGGGGCAGTTTTGCTGATCGGGAGAAGAAAGGAGAAGAGCGTCGGCGGAAAGGGTCCCGTCGAGGTTTCATACAGTGGAACTTAATTAAAAGCACGCGCGATGATTATTTGCAGAGGCGCGTTTGCCGTTTATTTTGGAAATTGCGTCCCCTGGCACTCCTCCTCCTCCTCCTCCTCTTCCTCCACCGCGCTTCTTCCTCTTCCTTCGATCCATCCCCCCCGTCCTTTTTCTCCGCATAAAGAGCACCGGAATTGTCTCTCGTCCTGCAGGACGGAAAGAGCAGAAAGGAGGACGAGTAACTGAGAATCGAGATAACTTCTCGCCAAGTAACAATAAACTAAGAAGGAAAACACTTGGTTGACGTTTCCTTTTTGCGGGAGTTGTTTTACGGAGCGGGGGAGAAAAAATAATAATTCCTCTCGTTGTAGGTTCTGTTCAACGGGCTCTGATATTCTTTTGGATTTCTCGGGCCTATAGCTGGTCCTTACACTTTACTGCTGATGCGTATACAGTATTGGCATATCGCGCTGTCTTTCGGTGAGTTTCTCGTCGATCCTGAAGGAAGCGCCGAGACGGAGGACGTCCGCGTCAACTTCTCGAATAGTTGAATGTTCTTGAATCACGGAAGAGGGTTTGCACCGTCAAGCGACATTAACGGGTAACGGGGTGGTGGAGGGGGGATACTGGTTGCGAGGAGGAGTAGGTGGAGGCTGATGAGGGAAAGAGGATGTGAAAATGTGCGGAGGAAGCGAGAGGGGAGTAAGTGAGGTGAGGCCGAAGCGTCGGCTAGAATAAACACATAGATGTTTTCTTTGTTCCTCTAAACTAAACAACCAACGAGGAATCTAAACAGAGGCCAGAACCCAAATTCAATTTGGTCGCCGCCTCACGAGTCTCTACCTTCGTGTTTCTCGCGAGAGGTACCTATCTCTAGCCGCGAAGCCCCAACCACCAACTACCAGCCAGCAACCCCTAACCTAGAAGCTGCGATAGTTGTCTAATATTTACTACGAAACCCTGACACTCCTTTGCACGACTCCAGTTGGAAAGAGATGTAAAAGCAAGGAGGAAGCCCAACTCCTTTGACTAACGCTGTACTCTATCACTGCGATTCCTTTCCTCTCGTTCGTTGAGGATTCGCAGTATTCGCAGGATTCGCAGGATTCGCAGGATTCGCAGGATTCGCAGGATTCGCAGGATGGCCACTCGATATTCCAGTTGCGTTATGAAACGCCGAAGCGACGCAAAAGTCCATTAGGATTTTCATTTCACGAACAAACAGAGTTCGTTGAATCGTCTAATATAATGGAGAGGGCTCGGTGCGCGGCCGAATGCGCTAATCCTCCTTCCACGAATTTCACATTACGTTTCCTCTCCCCCTTCTTCCGCACTCTCTTACTCGCCTCCTCTCATACGAAACCTCATACGTCGCTGCCTCCCTGTCGCTCAATGAGAACGCGATCTCGTCGATAGGCAGACGCTTGTTTATTTAAAAATAAATATCGAATATTTCGTGATCCGCCAATCGCAGCGTCCGTCGATCACTCTGCCTCTACGTCTATCTCCGTCTGTTCATCCGTCGGTCCCTCTGGTATCGTTCTCGTGAGATTTCTCGTGCCTTGCCGATTCCGGGATATATTTGTATGTATATGTACGGCTGGCTGTTTGTTTGTCGGATCTAAATATTTTTACAGAGCGCATTTCGATGTTTCGTTCTGTTTGCCATGGCAGTTATAGCGAACGTTTGTTTAGAAATTCCAACTGGAATTTCGTAGCCGCCTGCCTGCCTACTTGCTTGTTCTTTGTGTGAACCCTTCGTGAACTTTGAATGTGCAGAAAAATATTCGAGAATCTCGTATCGCGTTTAATCTCGAGATATACTATAGGAAGGCGGGAATGTTGAGAATACGCGGGAGAATTGCAGTGAGGATGAGGATCAGGATGAGTAGGGCCAGAGGGAAAAGTTGATAAAAAAATTGGAGTATGGTTATGAAGGAACTCGAAACAGCGCCGAGTCGAGATGAGAGTAAAATCCGAAAAAGGGTGAAAACCAAAAAGAATCTCGTGGAGTGGCACACGTCATTCTCATCCATTCCTCCCTTCTCTGGCATCGTACCGAATAAATACGTACATTCCCCGTCCGTCCGGCCCCCGCAATTCCTTCATCCCTTATAATAATCCCTTCCGGTTAATCTGCTTCAACGTGTAGCCTGCAGTGGCAAAGCCGAAGGGGTTGCTCGTAACATCGGCCATCTAGCCAGCCACCCAGCCACCCAGCCCACCTTTCTCTTTCTCTTCCTCTTCCTCTTGCTCTTTCTCCTTTACTTCCTCCTCCTACATTTATCCAGTACCTAGTAGTAGTAGTAGTAGTAGCAGCAGCAGCAGCAGCAGCAGTAGCAGCAGTCCTGGACTATGCCCATCCCCTTATGGCGAGAGAGTACGTATCCTCCCCCTCTTCATCGTACACTTGGTCCAAGTCTCTCGCCCTGCTAGCTCGATGAAAAACGTATAAATAAATACGAGCGAACGTGAGCACCTCTTCTCATTCTGCAAAAAACGTTAAGTATCCCTTGATACTTTTATCTATCTGTGAAAAAGTCTAAATATATGCATATTTACTGGTCCGTATACCCTATAACGATAACTATAGCATACCCACATATACCATGTCACGGGAAAGCCGCAGGTATATGCGCCTTGTCTTGTTTTACTGTGACATGCTCATCTCTGTCGCACTCGTGGCTTTGTCGCGTCACTGGAACACTTGATTCTCTTTTTTGTACTATTTGTTGAATATTGCCAAATTATCAAAGGACGATTAACCAAGCAGCAATCGATGGACAGCTGTCGAATATGATTGGTGTCTTTTAGACTCAAAACTAATGCAGAGAAGGAAGTTCTGGCGCTTTATTACGCGAATTTAAAATCGAAGTTTGAAAGTACTCCGAAGTGCGTTGAAGTCGTCCACGTGCGCAGATACGCGTTTTCCACCCATGTCGCTTTATAGGCTCTTCGCTATCCTCGTTCCTCGTTCGTCGTTCCTTTCATTCTTCCCTCCATCCTATACATATAGCTACTGATCTTTCCCTCTTCCTCTCTGTACTCCCTCACCCCCATCAACGTGCGACGCGCTGCCTTACCCTACGTGTGTGGGGAAAATTATGCGGGAAACAGTTGATGTGGATTACCAAATCGTATCAAGTATATACAGATAAGAGAAATTATCACGTGTTCTCTCTCTCTCTTTTTCTTTCTCTTCTTCTTTCTCTGCTCTTTGGCCCTCTAACCCATCTGTTATCCAAAATCATGATATCGGAAAAATCTCAAATGTCACTTACCGCGATATCTTTTTTGATCTTTCGTTTCTCTCGTAACTCGTGGAAATTTGATAATCGAATTTTATGGGGCTGAATCGAGGCACAATTAGATCGGTTTATTCGATTTGATTAAAGGAAGAATCTATTGGACGAGGAAGCGAGAAAAAGAGGGAAGGAGAGTATGCGAGCATTTATACACGAAGACCCTAAGAGTTACGAGGAATTCCATAATAAATAACCCAGTGGCTTCTTTTACAAATGGAATATTTGTTTGATTGGAGATTATTCATGAAGGCCAGTGTTTTTCTCACGTCTCTCCCGTGTTCTCGTAATATAACTGCTCATTTCTAGAGAGTAAAATGGCTTGGCAATTCGGCGAAAATTGAACACTGCGAAACGGAGGAAGCTGCAAGAGATTCTCCGAATCTCGCGGTGATTTTGAGGTCGTGGATAAATGGCAGTCATCGCAGCCCTCCGTTCTCGCAGGACACCTGAGAGATGAATACTTACAGCGAGTGTATCAAGAGCAACAGTAGGTCGAGTCATCAGTGCCGTAAGCCGAATGACTCGAATGAAATCGGATAACTGGTTCCGCGAATTACAATTCGCACGCCGAAAAATAATAAATTCGTCCCCGCGAAATACGAAGACGCCGGAGCGCCAGTGATGTCTTCGGAATAATTCCTCGCCACAAATATCTCCCAATGGTACACCTCAGTGTCGCCCAAGAGTCACGCAAGGGAGTAACAACTCGGAAGAAACAAGATTCGCCCTGGCGCGCGCGTAACCGGATCCTCTCTCTGATAATACAGCAGCGCGACGCTCTCACGATTACCAACTGCCGAGTCACTCGCGAGTCACGATTCACGTCGCAGATTCCCTTACCGAGAATTGTTTTCGCTCTTCGTGTCGCGAACATGGAAACATCGCAAACATCACGCTGCACGTTGATCAGCTGTAGCCTCGTTCGGCTGAGTTCATATCCCGTGATGCCTGCCTCGCTTCCTCCTTCTCATCTTTCGAATGACCAATAGCTCGCTCCCATAAGATTTTACTCTGTCTTTCGAAGCCCTCTAATTGCAGAGGACTTTGGGAAACAAGGTGCGTTGCTTGGGATTCGAGATTTGGGATTCAGGATGCAGAAAAAATTAAACGAGGCGAAAAAGTAGGTGAGGGAGCGGAGAGGGGCTGGCTGGATGGCGGATCTTAAATTCATTTTACTTCCGGGCGAACTGGCTCGTTCAAAAGCTCTAAACGATCTATCATCTTGCCTCGGTCAGGGTCCTTTTCTTTTTTACACTTTTTCCCGCCTCCCCTTTTCCTCCTTCGCTTCTCTTTTTCTCTTCTCCCCTTTTAGTTTCTCTTCTTCTCTCCGTGATCCGTGAATCTGAAGACATAGAGACTCGCCTAGGCTTCGTTACGTCACGTCAAGCAACTCGAAGAGTTTGCGTCTATTGGTGGGATTGGTGGGATACCAGAGGGTCGAATTATCCAGAGGGATGCTGGTCCTTCGCTCGGGACACGGCATAGGATGACGAGAGAAGTTGGCTGAGAGGAGGAAGATGAGGAAGATGAGGAGGATGAGGAGGAGCACTTCGTTTTGGAAGGCAGAGTCGAGCACTTAACTGCCCGCTTGACAATGGAGTCTTTCGCATTATAACGTTCAGTGTCTTGAGGCCTATTCAGAGCGACAGAGAGAATGAGAGTCCCGGCCATTCTTTGCCATTGTCTGTCTACAGCTGGTTTCGTTATGGGAAGCCCCTTGGCACCTTGGCACCTTCCTTCGGGCTTTCCTCGATCTTTTATACCAGCTCATCTAATTAGTCCTGGCATTTAACGGGGCATAAATAAGTTAAACACCATTGAATTGTTGATAACGATAGCCCGATTTCATGATCCTCGCTTTTCAGGCTCCTCCTCGTTCCTTCTTTCGTAGTACAGTACATTGCACCTACCATTCTCTTGTAGAATACAGATCGTTCCTATCAGAGCTTCCAAGAGATAATCCTGCTCAGCTTAGGAGGAGATTTTCAGAGACATATCGATTCGACGACGAAAAATTGATAATTGCGAGGCGGCGGGCCGTGAGAAAAAAAAACACCGGGGATGAATCTAAATGGGGTGGGCTGAAAGTGTAAGTGTGGAGGGTTGGTGGTGATGGTGAAGTTCGAGAGATGGCTGGGAACAGATGGCCAATCAGATAGCAGAAATTAAGGGAGGTGGAGAGAGAAACAGAAGCCTTGGCTACGAGGAGAAATGTGTATTAATTTTTCAAGTTTTTTAATTAGCGAATGTCTCCGTTACGCCACTCGGCCAGGACATTTATATTAGACTTCCTTTTCCTACTTTGCTTCGTCCAACTTCTTTTCTCTCGTGGTTTTCCCTCGATCTTTCTTTTGCTTTCTTCCTTCTCTTTTTCATATCTCAAGGCACGGTCGTGCTCTACAGCTGTTTTTTCGATGTCTAATTTGTTATTCCGATATTAGCCATTAAATAATAATTCATTTTTAAATTCTACCGAATTTCATCAGCACTGGACAGTTTCATTGACGGATGTAAAATTTACGAGATCGCGGACCGAGACGATTGCGATCTCACGGTGTCACTATGTCTACGCGAAGCTGAACTACATATTTTAAATCGCATGAGCCGTGAGACCCGAAACAGGAGTGAATATCTGTTTCGGACGTTGCAAGTCGAAAGTCAAGGGCCACGCGCTCACGATCACAATGAGTACTAATTCCTCAGTTGTGATTTTTGAGGGGCTCCTAGGGGTTGGCAGCAGCCTGACAGGCAAGACTAGCACCGCTAGTAGCGCCGCCTTCGATCCCTCCCGATGTTTCCCGGCCCCGATATCGCGGAGGCGCACTCCTCTGCTAAACAATGGGCCCCGTATAATTGCTTTTATAGCTCACTGAACGCTAAATATTCCATACTTTGCTCTCGCTCCCTGCCTCCGACTCATTCCCGATCATCAGCGAACCGATTGGGTAAATAGAGTCGGGAGTCGCAGCCCTGCGCGACTTTTATTTCCCCGGCCTGCTCACTCAACCACTCAATCAGCCAGTACCCGCGGGTACCCAGTTACCCAGTACTCTGCACCCACCTTCCAATCACCCCCTCGCTGCCGAAGAAATATTCCGAAGAATTGCCTCGGTTACAGCGAAAGCTCTCGACGATTCAGAGACGCTCTTCTTTTTACGGACGAAAGAGGCAACTCCTTCTCCCTCGAGTTAAACCTATTCGAAGTAACTCCCTCCAGCTATGTCCGATGTCCGATGGAGGCTTAGCTAGGTTAAATGTTGGCACTTAGCTGCCCCACGTAATTTTCGCAACCCCAACGAAATCAGGGGCTTCTTTCAGAGCCGTAGACTGTCAGGGAATCAAACTTTATTGCTAAATACCATTTGATCAGCAAAACCGTGGGATGCAGAGGCCGACCGACTGCTGGGCTGCTGCTGGACCGGTAGACGGCCAGTCTGGCAGGCCACCACCCTACGTCGAATAAGTGCTGGGCGAGCGTGTTATCTCTCTCTCTCCCCCGCCCCCCATCTCCTCATCCCATGCTCCCCGTTCTCGCTTGTACAGAGGAAAATTACACGTTTACCATCCCTACTCGTCGCAGTCGCCACATAGTCAGTGCGATCTTGGCTGTTTCATTTTGAGCGAGTTTCGAACAATAGTCGGTCCTTGCCGCGGCCAGTGCTTCGGGCTGTTCTCACTTGCAGTCGCTTTTGGCCTCGGACAGCAAACTCCTGATAATGGCTTCTCGATTAAGTTACTAGCACAATGGGATTAAAAAGAGCCCGCTAGACCGCTTGCTGACCAGACCTGACTGGGCCATTTCCTGCCCCGTCTCGGAGTACGGGTAGAGAGAGGGTTTCCGCACGTGCATAGTAGATGGAGTGAGCGGCCATTTAACTTGAATCTTATTTCGACCTTAAAATTGAAAGCAGCAATTCTCTATCCAGCGTCCCTCGTCCCAATTAATGTCATCTCGACGACTAAGAAGAAGAAGTAGAAGAAGGAAAAGTAGCTTGGTTCCGGCTTCTACCTCTTTCTCGAACCCTGCTACCCTGCAGAAGCACACACTCGCGCTTTCTCTCTCTCACTCTCTCTCTCTCTCTCTCTCTCTCTCTCTCTCTCTCTCGAGTACTCAGCAATCGCTCACCCCTTTTTTTAAATTTTCTTTAACCCGGCCTCCTCACCCTGTGGCTGCCAGCAGACGGCCTTCGCCCCGGATGAAGATTAATTCGTTCCGTCTTAATCGTATCAAAGTTTGAGAGGGCCCTGGATCGGCTCAGCCCGGCTCAACGGAACATCCCCGGCTTCACCGAGAGTTGCATGCCAGCACCCTCAACTTTTTACTTTCGTCCACTCTCCAACCCCTTTCCTCTTTCCCCTTTTTCTCCCACCCTACGTCCTTTTCACTGTTTCCTCTCTGGCCTCACTCACTGCGGCCCAACCAGGCTGGTTCCTTCGCACCCGCGCTCATCCACCTCCAGGATAATCATATTTAATAATGTCCCGGTATTTTTGCCAGGCTGCCAAAGTTCCGGCGAGAAACTTGCACGGAAGAGTGCCGCTCACTTCGCTCTGCTCGATGGAATGGGAAAGAGGGTGGAGAGGGTGAAGAGGATGAAGAGGGTGAAGAATCTGCTGCCTTCTTTCCACCTACCTCCAACCTCCTACCCAAGTGACAACCCTTTTTATTTAGGGCGTAACTTTCGCGGCAAGCTTGAATAAATCCAATATCGTCAAGGGAGAGGTTTCTGTCGTGCGAAAGGGGTGGAAGAGACGTACTTTGATGCCTACCGTGAAATTGCGATTAGACCGTACGACCGGAACTGCAGATTTTTTAAATTGGCCCTCGCTAGTCAACGATTGATACGTTAGAGACGAGACAAGAACCAGTCCGAAATCCCTGGGAAATTTAGCTCGTGAATTTCCTTATCGAATTCTTCTCACTGAGTTGAGCCATACGTTATTTTTCCCTCCCTTTTTTTATTTGCTAGCTTTGGCCTTTTCTCCCTTTTTACTCTTTCGACTGCAATGCTCTCGTGTTTCGTTGGTCCATCTCGCATAGAGTGCATGTACGTATAAAGTGTCTGCTTAGTAGTGGACCGAGCTTGGTCGCACCCCCGTGCGAATACTATATCCTCCGTGGAAAACAGTTAATTCCGACACGCTTTGTACAGCTTTTTTTTAAATTCAAATTCACGTAAATAATGCGATCCCAAACCGCCGCATATTGTTTTCAATCTACGCCCTGGGAGAGAGCGAAAAGCGTATGTGCGCCGAGCGTGCTACTGCTCCATTCACCCAGAGCACTCTCTAACCGACTGAAGTGCCAGTCATGTATTTTTTCAAAATTTTATTTTATGCTTGGGATCCTCACACGATTTAGTAATTTGTCCATTTACCGTGAAGTGAGGGAAGCTAAATATAAATAGTATAGTTGATACATAGCATTGAAGATAACTGGAGGGAAAAAAGCAGATGGTAGCCGCCTCAGCACGAAGTCGGCTTCTAAATTCGGGGATGAATCGCTCTATGGATGTAAAGCGCGTACGCTAGTCTAGGTGGTAAATATCAGGCAGAGCGCGTACAATGGCCATACACAAAGGAGGCAGGTCTGGGTCGGTTCTCTCTCGCACACAATTTTGAGGAGGCCGGATGTATTTGGTGCGCTAAATTTTTAAGCGTTTCTAATTAAAAGGCTAGTTAAACAAGGCATGCTATTGCCTGCGGGTTCTCTCCGAGGTTGCTTGGCTTCCGTTGCCGAAGTGCGCTACTGACTTGACTTGACTTGACTTGGCATGTCAAGTCCGCCACCCCCTCTGCGGTTTTCTTACCCCCCCCCCCCCCCGTGGCTCTTCTTTCGGGAACCCTTTCTTCTCGAACTTCTCGGAAACCCAGTACGTTAATAAACATCAGGTTTTTACCGTCCAAGAGAAAACTTGAACGTCCTCTGAGAAATTACTGTACTTATAGGTGTATGTATGTACACGTACACGGATATAGCTGGCTTTTTAGGGGGAGCCGCAGTCTATAGGTCTATAGGTCTATACACAGTATACACTCTATACTCCCGGAGAAAATGAATACTCCAAAGAAAGCTCTCGGCTAATAAATAGGTTTATTTGGTGGGGCCACTTTTACGAACGATGAGAGTTCGGGATCAGAAATCGGTTTTGGGGAAGTTTCGAGGCGTCTATCGAGGAACAAGACTTTTTTTCCCAAGGATACTTGAACCCTGAGGAAAAACAGAACTTCCCACTCGCCAATCGATTCGTCAAGATCATTCCGGAACTTGTGACCTTTTATTTTGTTTTCGGCTCGAATCACAAATTCCCTATCCGTCTATGGTGTATACGTCTTACATATTATATGTCTCTTGCGCATTTTGACTTAATTAAATGCGTGGGAAGGCTTGTAGAGAATGTCGACAGTCGTAGTGGAGGATGTAGAGGTAGGAAGGAAGATGTGGAGGAGGACAAGCCTCGGTGGCCCAAAGTAGTTAGCTTAGTGATTTTAGCGTTTATTGGCCAGTCCTTTGGCCGTAGCTACAAGATTGGGGCCCCATCGTTATAAAGCCAGCCCCGGGTGTGTTTCGGTACTCGATGCCCTCCCGACGCGACGACCCGGCCATTATCCTCCTAAGGTGGTTGCCTTGATATCTTGTTCGTTCTCCGTTGGTTCTATGTATTTTGGGGATGAAACCGGGCTAATTCGTGCGGTACCCTTCCTTCCTTCCTTCCTTCCTTCCTTCCTTGCTTGCTTCCCCTTCTTCCGTCTCTATTTCCTTGTCACTCCGACGTTCTCCTCTCGAACCCATTCCATTTGTACCCCTTTCACCCCTGCAATCGTATAGTCACCCCTTGGCGCTCATGGGCTCTCGAAAACTCGATACAAAGTTTCTGAAAGGGGCAGTTCAGTGTCCTAATTGAACTCTTGCCGCTGACATCGACGCGTGTTTCACGTGGAATTGGATTGAATCTTTGATATGTCCACTTTCTTTGAAATAAGAATAATCGCGAGTCTCGTTCTTGGAAAATGACTGGATGAGAATTTCCAGTAGCGAGGGAGCGTAGTCTCTCTCCGTGGGAAACTTAACCGTGACGGCAGTGCAGTATGTTACAAAATGATCCAACCCGCAGCCATTATCCACCCTCGCCCCGCGCACCTCGAACACCCCGAACACCCCGAACTTGCCATGCTCTTCCGCAGAATACGCAATTTAATACTCGACCAATTACATATACGAAATCTTGTTAGCCTCGGTTATACGGGACGCTATAGAGTACTCGGGGGCTACGCGAGGGTGTGTGTAGTGGAGGAGAGATGCTTGTGAGGAGTCTGACACCCGAAGGCATTCTTAGTAGGGGATGAACGCGCCCCGGATGGCAGACATACAAACTTGCATAATTATACTCCCCGATTACAACTATAAAATGCGATATTGTTCCAGAAGCCCTTACGTCGCTTCAGCTATACACTTTGCGCTACGTGGCTTTCTCATCCCTTAACCCATTTCGCCCCGTTTCGCCCTACGTCTCCCTGCTTCACCCTGTTCCTCCCTGCTTCTCCCTGCTTCTCCTGCTTCTTCGTGGCCACTTGGGTATCAAGGCAATACGGAATTCTCTGAATTATGTCAATTTCGCCCGATTTCAGGTTCGAGCGTACTCTTCGACTCGACCTCCGTGTCACTTCAATCCCGCAGACCTTCACTGTTCACCCCTGCGCGCGAGACCATACGTCCTGGTCAAGTCTGATAAAATGAACAAATTAATTTTTCCTTGATTGGACCGATCGCTTCTCATTCTCTACTCGCTGTTTAGACAATGCAGCGTCTCGTAGGTGATTCTAGTACGAGGATGCGTGCGCGAAGCGTGAAAATGTGAATAATCTAGGTGTTTCGAGTGTTTCGAGAGTTTCTAGAGCTGTGATTAATAGATCGAAATGGGGTGTTGATAGTTGTTGATTAATCGTCTGGCTTGCGAATGAAACCGAGATACGCGAGTCGAATGGAGAGCACCGGGCCTTATCAGTTATCTGACCCAATAGAGAATGGATTGATCGATTCTCGGGGCTTTTACATTCGATCGTTGACAGTGTGATCGAGACGAATGAGAATGAGAACTACGGTTGATATACTATACATTAACAAATGGCTCTTCCACTATCTCGATCTATCTATCTATCTCTCTGTCTCTATCCTTCTTGAAAACCTTGACTAAGCCCTGTGAAATTTTTGTCTGTTTCAGGTAAGAATTTTTGAAGCTGATAGTCTTGCAAACGGCTGGCAGAGGCGAATGATATTGGCCTTTTGGTGCAGACGTAGGCGAGACCGATGAAATAATTCATGAGTATAGAATAGTGCGACGATCGACTCTCTTCGGCCCAACAAGCAGAAAGATGTTTCTTTCTTTGAGGTGGCTGGGCTGCTTTCGATTGCTCGATTGTTATCTCTAAGGGACTTGATACTCGAGGTGAATAATACGATAGCCTCGCTCGTGCAAACTCACTACTGTAAAGACGATCTATGATGGCTGCGATTCAGAAATGTCGCGCGAGGGTCAGCGACGATGAGCAGATTAATAGTTGATGAACATGCCCTTTGTTTTTCGCGTCTCGAGGACCAGCCTGATGCGTGCCACCCACTCTGCATCCTTCGGAGTCTGAGTTCAGGATCGTCAGAGAGCGGTGGAGAGATATCGCGCGACGCTTTTTCAATTTTTGTGCCGTTATTCTCCGTTCAGAGCAAATGCTGGATTTAATTGGAATGTAACAATAATAATAGTAATAATAATAATACTCATATCCTTGTGTTTTCATCGACACGATGGTCGAGAACTGTTAGGGCCGGAACAGATGGATCGCTTCTTCGATTCGGTATGCCTGTAGTGTACCTGCACGTATACGAAAGTATCTACTTACACAGATATATGTGGGGATAGTGATATTTATCATCATGTATCCATAGCTGCTACGCTGTATATACATTATATAATGATGTTTATCGTCGTGCCGCCGGGAACAATCGCCCCATTGGTAAATATTTAACGTTATTTCGCAGAATGTTTCGCGTGCCCGCTCACTAACTGAGAGACAGTATGAGAAGAGAGAAATAGCGAGAGAGCGAGAGAGGGAGAGAGAACGGTTCGAGTGGCGGTAAGATGAAGCTGAAGGGGAATGGTCGGCAGGAGGGAGGAAGATACAGAGAAGGGCTGAGCTGGGGTGAGAATTGGCCCACAGGAGCCGAAAACGGAGTTGAGCCTTGAAGCGAAAACGAGCGAAAAGCAGCCAAAACGAGGAAAACGAGGAAAACGAGGAAAACGAGGAAAACGAGCGTCTAGTGTCTGGACGTGTTTGCATTGCGCTCCGAGGGGTTGACCTCACGCGGTCTCTTCTTCCTTTCCAATTTTCCATCTTCCATCTTCTCAAGACAACAGATTTGCGGGATGATCGAACGGCTTCTCTCTGCGATTTACTGTTCAGAATTTCGGATTATTCATTATAGATACTATCGCTCTCGAGGATTTTATGAAACGCTTTTCCCATTCGCTGTTCTATTGGTCCGTTAAGGTGCCAGAAGGAGGACAGGAGACAGAATGGTGGTGCGTCTGGCGACGTGGCGGTAGGACTGCAGGGCTGTAGGAGGACAGAAGGGTGAAGAGAAGGAGGCGAGAGCGAAGAGGGCAGCTGAGGGTAAGATAGGGAGAGAGAGTCCAAGAGTGCTGACGCGGCTTGGTTCAAGCCAAATGGTCAGCCGCCATCGGTAATGGCCCAATAGACGCTCCTTACGTTGCCGCAAGATATTGTTTAGGCTTGCCACCCTCAAAGCCATTTCGATTCGGATCGGCCACCCTCTGGTCGTTTCGCGCTACGTTCGCTTATTGCACATGGCTGCCAATCTGGTAGGAGTCAGCGCTGGCCTGGACAAAAAGTGTCCAAGGATGTGCTCGTTTAAGCGATTCTCTTGTATCGTTCGTCCCCCGGTAGAATTGCTCCATGATCTGCTCTTTCTCCGTTCTTCCTTTTCTGCATCGTCGTTTCTTGACATTTCCGCTTGACTCTATCCTCTCATTCGTTCCTCCAGGAAAAACAGATAAACTTTTTTGCTCAGCGAATCCTCGAGGGTCATTGTAACTCGACAAAGTCGGCCAGTAATTAAGTCCGCAATAAGGACAAGTGGCCGAGCAGCCATTAGGACAACGAGGACGGTTCTTTGTGAGCAGGCGAGGATGGGCGCGAAAAAGAGGAAGGTCACCCTGTCAAATGAACCGAGAGAAAGCGAGAAACGAGAGAGACGAGCCCTTTGACAAAAGAAATTGTCAAAGGGCAGAAAAACGATTCGGCACTCGATACCGTAATTGTCTCGGCATAATTATCGGTCACAATTACAACACACTCGAAAAGATCTTCCACTTGTTCTTTCACATAATTTTCATCTCTGCTCTGCCGTGATTGGCGCGACGGCGAGAAATCCTTCGGAAAGTTCAATCGGACCAAGAAAGGCGTTACGAGCAATTACAATTAAGCCGAGCAGGCTGCGGCGCTGCTCGCGGGTTCTCCTACCCCCTGGAAGGGGCGGGAGCCCCAGACTCTCAAGTAGCGAGAGTCGGCAGGATGCTGGAAGGTGGAAGGTGGAAGGTGGAAGGTGAATGAGAGCATGGGTAGCTAGCGGGGTGGCTAGCAGCCAGCCAGGACCTCGCATAGTTTCACTGAATATTTGCGCTCGCTATCCAATATTTAGCCAAAGTCAACAAGCTGCTGCTTGCCGCTTGGCTCCGTATCGGCCGATCCTTTTCTCCATTCTCCTATGTAACGATGTAACCTCCGAAGCACCCGCCATTCCTTCCCTCTTTCGCGGCGCCCTATCGCTAATAGAATAATAAATAGCAGATCGCATAGGATGGCGCATTTTTTCCATGTCTCCTAATGACGCTAGAGACGTAGCTTATTATTACCGTTGGCAGCATCCGTCCAAGGATGCTCGCAATAGCGCAATGTGCAGTTGCCATTTCAAAGGTACGAGGAGCAGACAGACATAGATATAAGAGCAACGCAGCGAGAGAATGAGAATATGGATGAGGATGAAAAGAGAGGGAGAGCGAGGCCTTTCCACTATTGATCATCAAGGCTCAGAGTGCAATGCTAATCATGCCCCCTTGGAATACTGTAGGTATAGCGCTCTTACCGTCAATGTAACTCCACCCTCCACAGTCAGGGTAGCCTCCCTCGGTGACAGAGGCCTTGCAAGATATCGACTCTGACACCCCCGCCGAAGCCATCGCGACCCGCTAGAAACATTCTTTAAATTAGCACAGACGCAAGAAACTCCTGTACTTTGACCTTCACTCATCCTACTTGTAAATTCGACTGACTCGCATCGTGGCGGGGGAGGGGAAAGGAGCATGCTGCGACCATTATCAGGTTATTACCACCCATTAAAATTCAGTCTATCCCAGATCATCGAGTATTCCCCGTTAGCCTCTTTCGCGTATCCTGCATCCGACTTGCTCCAACATGCTTTTTACGAATATTTAAACGTACACGTGGAGCCATATATTGAGCCACCCCGAGCTCTCAGTTAATTCGCTAACTAACGAACGCCCAGTGAATAAGGAGAGACAATCGCGGGCGAACACGCACAGACGAGCACAGACAATTGGCAGTGAAGCACCGCATACAGTCGGATGTTGCAGATATATGTATGTTATAGGCAGCCATATAGCATATACGGAGAACCATCGGGAGCAATATAATAATTACATCAGCATATTGGCAAACAAGAGTCAGCTCCTCTACGCCATCATCTCCCTTCATATTTATATACTCAATACAGGCGAGACTGGAAATATCGCCTGGGATATTTCTCTTGGAATTACAGAGAGAAGAAAAAGATAGTGTTGGGGGGGGAGAAGGGGGGGGAAGGCCATCGATTTACTCGCAAAATTTTAGCAATTCGGAAATCGGAAACGAGGACTCAGATTAAATTTCGTCTGATCTCGAAATCGACTTTTCTAACCGGTTAAAAGGTTTCTGTATTGTTTCGCGAATCTCTATTGTAGGAGGGATGTTTGTCGGATTTCCTTTCCCGCTAGATATTTTTCGAAAGCATCCGTTCAGCCAGGTAGAAGGAGAGCGGTTGCACCCCGATTGCCACCCCAGCTGGGTTAGCGAGGGGGTGGCAGTAGGGAATATAAAGAAAGGAGCGAGGCACCCTTTTATACGACAGAGAGAGCCGAACTAAGCCCCTAATTTCTCGCGGGGTAAAAGTTGCCAGCCGTAAGCATCCCGCGCGAAGGGTGAGCATCCGTATTTGGAGACGGGGGTGCGGCCGAGAGTCAATCGGCAGGGTGGCCAAGAAGAGAGAGTTTATATTGGAAAAGAAGGCAGGGGCAAGAACGCGCGAGAGCGACACTCGCGCGAGCGAGTGAAACGTTTAAACTTTTTATGAGTTGCTGCGTCGCCGCTCGAGCGGAGAAATTTCAATTTTAGCGAGCGTCAACCCCTGCGCGCTAGGGCGAGAACGCACCCACCACCCACTACTCACCACCCCGCAGGCCACAGCGCTGCTGTTTCGCTTACTGACTTTGTCACCAGTCGGCAGTCACCTCTTCGTCTTTTCTGAGACGTCTCTGCCACTTCGCTCTGAAAAACCATCGCCCTGTTTCTGCCACCTCGTAATTCATCGTTATTTCGGTATTCCCGGTCAGCGATGCACTAACATTTTTGTTTATTGCGGCATGACTCTCGTGCAATGCTGTACACTCTTGTCTGCTCGAAGAATTTTAGGAATCCCGGTTTTTCTCGTTATTCCTTCCGCCGATCGGACCTTCTCTCTCGCGAAAGTGCAAAGCTCCAGAGGCACTTGGCAAGATGATGTGCTAAGCAATAAAACTCGTAAAACTCTTGATGAAACCGTCAATGAATATTTATTCATTCCTTCTTTTCGAGGAGCTTCATCTTTCCCCTCGAAAGACTCATCGACGTCCTTATGCGCTCCGCCTTTTGTTTTCTTTCTCCTTTTCTTTTTCTTACTTTATTTGCTATAGAGAAAGAAAAAGGAGAGACGGGCTAACCTTTATCGTAATTTAATTGGACGTCGAGATCCAAATGAGATTCATGTTATCGATTGATTCTCTAAAACGTCTGGCTTTACAGCAGCAGAATGGAGTAAGAGGGATGCGAAAGGGTCAAAGAAATGAGAGAAAGGAAGTAAAGAGTAGCAGTTTATTATCAGAATTATCAGAATACGTTGATGGGGAGAGCAGGAGGTAAAAAGCTGAAGTGGGGAGAATTTAAGTACGATGGAGTATGTATCTGAATTAGTGCGCCAGAGCGCAGATGACTGTACGATGGAGTTTCGAGAAGAAGGAAAAAGGAGAAAAGAGTGTATTCGGACAGAAGCGGTGGTAGTCAAGCGAGAAACGGGAGAATTCGGAGGGTAAGGAGAGTGGAAAGTAGAGAAAGGCAGAGTCAGCGTTGCGCAGCGCGCCCGGCGGACCAAGCCCCGTTTTAATATGTTGACGCTCAAGGGAAGAGAGAGAGAGAGAGAGAGAGAGAGAGAGAGAGAGAGAGAGAGAGAGAGAGAGAGAGAGAGAGAGAGAAAAATACGAAAGACCCGCGGAACTGTCGACGTCGACGGCGAGGACGGCGAGGACGGCGTCGTTAGAAGGGTAGTGTTAGTGCTGAAATATAGGACAAGGGGTTCGCGGCCAGAGGGGGGTTGTGGTACTGTCGAAGGTACACTGGTAGAGGTACCGGTGGGCTGTCCTGAGAAGGCACAAACAGAAGACTCGAAAAGAAAGTTTACCGTAACAACAAAAGGCGTTTGTTATTGGGCAGCATTTGAATTGTCTCTGTGTCGGCGGGCCACCTTATTGGCCGACGCGGGGCGTCGGCGTCGGAGTTGGAGTCGGCGTCGCGATTCCACCAGGTCCCATGGTGGGGTGGCTCAAGGGGTAATGGGCTACAGCCCCTTTACCCTTCTCCTAGTGACTATCCTCCTCCGCCTGCATGTTCTCTACTCTACGTCTAGCTGCTCTAGCTCCTCATCTCGACCCCACTTACTGTAGCATTGTTTGGCTATAGTACTGGTATCTCTGCTGACAATAAGTTTCCTACTATTCCATATATTTTGTACAGTGCTCCGACGCCATCCTGAATCCTTTCATATCCTCGAGAGAATTCTTCGATCCTCGAACGCAGAACCGAGAGTGCTGTCACTCTTTCGGACTAAAGAGACCGAACGTGGGCCCAATCGCACTCACGGTTCCATATAATCAATGTGGATTGATTTTTCAGTGAATATCCTCCTATAAGCAAAGGTGTCGACCTAACTACGGTAAGCGTGAAATATTATGATGAAAATCAGTTAGGCTCGTTGCGAGGCATGGAGGAGCGTGAGGATGCGTGCGGACTCGCGTCGAGTCACGGAATAGCGTCGGATGCAGTCCTACGGTTCCTTGTATGTGGCTGTGGCGGCGCAGTCGGGATCCTCGCAAGTGGAGGTGGTGGCGGAGGCGACGGTATATCTTTTACCCCTTCGACGCCGAAACTGCCGAAGGCACCGGCGCCGAATTCACCCCCACCGTAGTGATATTCACCTTGTGGAGCGTGCGCCGCCTCCTCCACTGCTAGAATTGTGTAGAATAGGAGCGGGGGGGGGGGGGGGGCGAGACCAGCCGCCCCTGAGTTCTCCTGCCTCCTAGGGGGAGAGACAGAGAGAAGAATGAAGAGAGAGAGAGAGAGAGAAAGAGAGAGGGAGAGCCAGGAGAGTTTGGAGAGATTATGCTGTTCTGTACACGCAAGAGAGTCAGTGGGAGTGAGAAAGAAAACTAGAATGCCGCGGTCATAGGACTGCTGGTGGTGGTTTTCCTCGAGCTAGGGTAGGGTGGCAGCCCTGGAGAGGGGTGGACTTCCCCCTGGAAGTCTCGCCCTACCGAGACGCTCAGCTCGGCCTCGGCTATGTATGGTTAAATATTGCATTATTGTTTTAACGGCAAGGAGGAAAACAACACACAACCGGCGAGAGCGCGGGCCAACGCGCATCACGCTACTACGTAACGTCGTAACGTCGTAACGTCGTAACACCGCAACGCCGCAACGCGCTGACGTAGTAGTAGCACGAGTGACGAGCACAACGTAAAGTCCTCCCTTACGTATAATACTCGGTCTTACGCTGCTCCCGACTTCATATTGGCCAATATCACCTATCAGTTAATCGTCGCGTGTATCGTCCTGTGCAATAGGGCAGCAAGTTCGCAGCACCGTCCGAAGAACGTACGTACCGTGGTAGGTGACTGTAGTGAAGGAGGTGTGAGAGGAGAAGGAGGTGGTGGAGGTGGTGGAGGTGGAGTGGGTGGTGGGATACTGAGGGCGCGGAGGAGGAGGAGGCGGCGGCGGTGGCGGAAGGGTAGGAGGAGGGTAAGAAAGGAGTGAGAGGAGGGTAGGGTGGAGGAGGGTGTCGACGAGGGATAAGGCCAAATATCCTCAGGGAGACACGAATATGGTGTATCGACATCGCACCGTTTAGGCAATTGTTTCGGAGATTTGTTGCTTTCGAACAACTAGCCGCTTAGTTTATTAGCTCTTCACTCCTCTTCTATCCAGTCAGTCAGCTAGGCAGTCATCCGGCCGTCCTCACGTTTTCCAGTCCTACCCCTTCGAACTCCTGTTTCTAGTAGGCACCCTTGCCCCGTGACGTTACACCACCACCAGCAACTCGAGTTCGCTTGGCATCGCATCGGTAGCTGCTGCTGCGCGCAAGGCCATTCGAGAGCACCTTCCCCCGCGCGACCTCCTGCACCCTCGTGCCTCCCTCTAGCCGCACAACCCCCCGCCCCCACCCCGCGGCATCCGAACAACAAGTACTCGCTACCCGGTACCCGGTAGCATCCGACACAACACAGCAAGCCGCCCGTCCTACCGCCTTCGGGCCTTCAAAGCCTGATCTACCTGCTTGCCTGCTTCATCTGCCTGACTCTGCCTACTTGCCTGCCTGCCCGTCTGTCTGTCCGACTGTCTGACAGCCTCTGACTGCCTTCTCGCACTTTGGTACGTGTCTCCCGTCCACCCTCCACCCTCCACCCTTCCCTATCCGTGTCTCCGTGTCCCCCGCACCCATACCTCTACTCTTTCACTCACTGGGACCCACACTTTACTCACACGCGCGCGCACACGCATACACACACATAAGCGCACGCTTGGGCACGCACACGACTCACCCCTCACACTTATGCATACATGAACTTAAATAGTGTCTCTCTTACACATCATTCATCTTAACGTCTATCCTTAAGTTCCTTATAGGATCACTCAGGAACACGCATATGCACACATTTCTGAGAGCGCGCGCACACGGACGCACGCTCACCATACCCCCCCCACACACTCACACATACAAACGTGCGCGCGCGCAAATACGAATCTACTATAGTTGATAATTTGCAAATTCTGTTCAATTTTTCTCCCTCTCCCCATCTCTCTCTCTCTCTCTTTCTCTCTCCCGCCCCCTCCGTGGTTCTATTAACACGCACACATACACACACACACACACATACACACACACTGGAGCGACCCTGTCGAGGAAATCTCTTGATGTACGAGTTGGATAAGCAGGAGACAACAAGAAGCCGCGTAACGTGTTTAGTGTTTGTCGCTGTGTATTTCCTTCTCGTCATATGGATAAATACGTACACGAACACGAAGACGAATGAAAAATAGAAATAGGAATACGAATGCGAAGAAGAGGAGACAGGGAGGCGGAAGATAGCCAAGCAACGTTCACGAGAGAAGGATTTGGATAAACAAGAAGATTCGATATTTTGACAACTCGCATCAACAGAATTTCCGTTCTAAACAACCTTTGTGATAACCTGTGTCAGCAAATAAACAAATAACGCGTGTTACAATATAAATACGGTGAGGTGGTAAAAGTGTTTGCGAATCTAATGCGTGCTCTCTTGGTAAACTCATTCCGCGTTCTAGCCTTTTTCTAAGGCGAGCAGTCGCTATCTTGGAGAGTTTTGAAAAGTGTCGCTTAATGCTATCGATTAGCAGCGCGATGATTCGATCGGGCATTGCTTTGACATTTGACTAGTATCCATTCGTTAATTGATCTGATTTACGTGAAATTGATCCAGTGACGACAACGCGACGCCAGTTATACTAAGAATCGCCGAGAGTACTTAAGGACTGCAGCATAAAGCGACGTAAATTAGGCTGAGACGAGACAAAAGAGAAAAGTAGAATTCCAGGAAAAGCGATAAAGATTTTCAATCGGTCCGTCGCGTTCGTGTAATTTGGTCCTGATCGCTCCAGTGTCATGTCTTAGCTTCCTTTCACGATTTTTCTCTGAACTTCCTTCAGGCACGAAAGAAGCCGTGGCGAGTGGTGGCGAATGGTGGCGAATGGTGGCGAATGGTGGCCAACCAAGTCGTTTCCTTCGGCGGCTCAAATTCGAAATCGTGCCGGGAGAAATATTGAGAAAACGCACTAGACCGCTACTAGAGTACCGGTTTCGTTTCTATGAATAACGACACGAGAACCGAGAACCGTGAACCAGCCGAGCCGTTAATAATCCAGTGAAGCATAAAGGGGCCTGAGCTGACGTCGTTTAACGAGTAAGTAAAAGCATGGAAAAGATTGCTTCTTTAAATTGGTGTGTGAATGATTCGCCAAGGTTTCGGCCCGATCTGTGTTTTCTAGAGTCGAGCGACACGCGTTTTGGAAAACCAGTAGCTGCCTCACCGTCTCGCAGTCTCTCGCCGTATGTGTGTCTGTTATCTGCGCGTCTACTCGCGTGTGCGAGGCACACATACGAGGGAGCCAACGGCTTTGCCTGAGACAAAATATAATTTTTCCTCGTACCTATAGATAAGTGGCCAGATAATAAGTCGATCAAATTGCTGCATCGCTTACGCAAGGACTTGCCACGTCCTCCCTTCAGCCGATTATAACGTATTTTGCCCTCCCATCCCGCATGCCACCTTTGAACGTTTCTCTCGCTGC
Organism: Pachycephus smyrnensis; assembly: GCA_030142225.1. Lineage (NCBI taxonomy): Eukaryota > Metazoa > Arthropoda > Insecta > Hymenoptera > Cephidae > Pachycephus > Pachycephus smyrnensis. The sequence continues at coordinate 40,985 of JARQST010000064.1, read as the reverse complement.
ATGTTCAGGACAGGTAGACACCTATTGACCATATACATGCCTCCAAAACATATGAGAAGATAGAGCTTACGTAGTGAGGCTGTAGCATGCATCATTGATAGATTCCGAAACTCTAAAGAGTGAATCGTAATAGCGCTGCAAGGGTCGTCAGATACGTACAGGGGTGCGTGCTGCTGTATCGGGCGCGTGCCACGCACTGGGACAACCGAAAGCATCATCGGGCTGCCTGCGTTGGCTGTGTTGGTCATGTTTCCCTGTGTTAGCCTGTGTATAGTGTGTATCGCGTCGGGCGCCGACGCTCCAGCGTCGCGTTGCCCTTCCCGTGCACAGCCCCGTCTCACCCTGAAACCACGACGAAAGCTCGAAACTCGATGCTCGAAAGGCCCCCGAAGCTCCATGGCCTCCCTCTCTCTACCTGAAAGAGTCAGTTCTCTCTCGCAGCAGCAGTCGCGTGCCCGACGCGCTACTGAGCGGCTGAGCGGCTGAGCGGCTGAGCGGCTGTACGGCCAGACGGCCTTGCACGCATCTATACTGGCCTGCATGTCTTTCGCTCTCTTCACTGCCCTTGTTAAAATATATATATATATCAGTCGACCGTAGGCGTTTTCAAGGTATTTCAAAATGTGCAGCTGAGAAAGAGAAGAGAATGGCGATAAAGCGTTGATGGAATATATTGTTGAGCTTTATTCTGTGAATCTAGCTATACTCGTATTGCTCCGAGTATTTCTGCTTGCGTGTCCGCATGGTACATACCTATTACATACTTCCAGGCTGTTATCTCAGGCTCTTTGATGTCAGGAATTGATTAGTACCATTGTCCGCTCGATATTCAGCCAGTCTCGCTGCTCTGTTACACTGGCTTTAGTTTTTCTTGACATAAGATTAGTATAGTTGTTTTCAATGGCGATGTCAAAATTGAAAGTTCATCCAACTTGCACTTTCCTCCTTACGTTATTCGATAGAAATAGTCGTGGCAAACGGAAAGACAATCATTGGCTCATTAATCAGGATAGTATTTAAGAGTTCTAACAGGTTTTTGTGTAAATATTTGAATTGAGAATGGACGTCGAGCGACATCTCCTTGACGATTGACGATTGACGATTCGAAGCGACGCTCCCGACTTGCTAATGCTTTTGCTAAACGTTATGAGTTTTATAGAATTATCTCGACGTTGAAGATAGTATCAAGCAAGTGTACAATACCCAGGTTTCTCGTAACACGTCCGTTGACTTGAAGCCGAAAGTTTCGGCCAAGTTGAGAATCTCTCGTAAGATTATCAAAATAAAGTAAGGATTTCCTTCACGAATTGACCGTCGGCCGAGTCTCGCGAAGCCATAAAGCAAAACAGTAAAACGAGAGGATGTTCGAGCTGAATGATATAGATATAGGGTGGTGCAAGAAGTACGAGAAATCCGGGGGTTCTGCAACGGTACAGGGAATAAAATCAGGGCGATAAAACGCGAAACGGACATGGACAGGGCAACATAGAGGATATCGGCCGGCGACCTAAGGGGTGGTGGGGCCAGTTGCAGAGCTTATTAGATTTGCATGTGGAATAAAGAATAGGAAGGGACAGACGGGGACTCTCGAGAAGAGCTTCCGGCCGTCTGGCACCGGCTGTCCATTATGGCATTGCATGGCAGAGAGGAGACAAACGTCCAGCCCCCAGTCATAAAATTTGGCCTTTTGCAAATCTTACAAAAAAAAGACGCGAACGGGCAGGTGCTTGCCTCGTGGAATCTTCGTGCCACCCCTAAGAACAAGTCCAGAGAAGAAAATTAAAGTAACGTTGCGTGGATGACGTCCATGCTTTCGTTAATACACTTCTAGTCTCTTTGTGTCGCACGAGAAAGGGGGAGGGGGTGTGAGAGAGATAGTTAGAGTCGAGAGGGTTCACTGGGTGCAGAGGGTCGCCTCTACCGAGATTATATCCGGAGGATTATTCCCTCCCGTGGCATCGCAAACTGCCGTGACAAATCGCCCCGTTCTTTATGAGACGAGTTCTTCTTCTCTGCAGATATTCTGCTAGGGCATATATCATAAAACATATATCACTTCCATCGTGTCCCTCTGTATCGACGTATTCAAAACAAATAGTCTTTGACAGATAGGTATACATTGATGAAGGAGTAACAGGAGTCACCCCCACGTGCCAGTTAATCCACTCACCTTCAGGGATTCCAGTGCATTCCCTCCCAGTTCCAACGAATGGAGGATCAGTTTGCGAAACGCATTTTCAGTATCTCGCGAGTCCTAAAGATATTCGTAAAATGTTTCACGGAAGCGTCTGGCGCGGAGCCGGTGCCCGTCGCCCTCTGCATAAGAACGGCGCGCGAGCACGTCGAGGCCATAAGCAGCCCCAGCAGCCCCAACAACCCTCTGCGAGAAAAGTCTTTAACGGGGTTGCCGAGTGTGTTGCTAGTGATGATGGTAGGAGTCGACTGGAAGATAGACGAATGAATATGCGAGTACATATTTGTTTAGCTAGAAGCACTCGCGCTCTTTGGCTCCGCTTGGTCTTCGCGGCCGACGGATGCCTGACTGGAGATGGAAGAAGCGACTCAATGGAAATGCCAAATGGAATGTGGCCGAGACTGGCATTTCACGAGGAATATAAACTGCAAGTGCAATTCGATCGAATCGTTGCGGATCGACAGTGAAATCGAGTGAGATCCGAAGGATTCCTCAAAATACTTTCAGATAGTCTAGGTCCAGTCGGGAGTGTGCTGCGAGGCTCCTGCGAAAAGGTGGGTCGGTTAGTCGGCTTAGTCCCATTACGAATGGGCAATTTCTCGTATCGTTCGCAAGCGACCACTTACCACAGTGTGGGGCGCAGTTCTTTCTACAAGGAAAGGAGCTTTAAGGCATTTTGCGGGATCTGACCGTTGGATTTCCAAGTGGATTGTCGCGGGTGGTTGTGCACTCGTCGAGCCAACTGAGCAAAGGGGGTGCGAGAGAGGGTAGTAGGTTGACCGTCGAGCTTTGAGATTCGAGAGGGTGACTCGTTCTCGTGGTATATCGATATGTGGCGACCACGCTCTCGAGTGTTTGCTGCGATATTCGCTCCATTTCCATTTGCAGCACGTGGCGCGTTTACGGTTCGCACCTCGTACCCTTGCCGACCCTCCGCTATCCTCCGTGCGACCCTCCTGCCTAATGGACACGCAAGGTGTCGACTATGCAAAAGGGCTGCTTCCACTATCTCCGTCTCTTTATTTTTCTCTTTTTCCCGTAAAAGTGCATCTACTCTTTGGTCAAGAGTCCAAAGATAGAACGGCGAGAGTCTCGTGCGTCGTATCATCTTCTCTCTCGTGGCAAGATTTCTCTGAAGGAGGAGTAAGGAAAGAAACGTGGCGCTGCTATAAGTAGAAGGGGATGGTGATAGAAGGAATGTCGGAGATGTCGATGGGGACAGCTAGGGTGTATCGATCGCCCGGCGATATAAACGCCCGAGCGACGAGGTGTCCGTACGGCTAAAAAAATTTAATATATCCAAATATATCATAGCAGCAGCGGTAATAGCTGAGCTAGTAGTAGTGGCATTAGTAGTAGTACTAGTAGTAGTAGTAGTAGTAGTAGAAGTAGTAGTAGCAGCAGGCGGCAGCGGCAGCGGCGACGATCGGGAGCCATTCGGGACTCCATAATTTGATATGCAGCGCGGAATCGAGGCGAGAAGGCGATATGGGGTGGAAATGGTCCTCGGGGGTAGTTACTGATGGGATGTCCCGAGCAGATGTGGACATTACTCATTACCCTGCTTGACCATTTTCAACTTGAATTCTCTTTCCCGGGTCCTCTTTGTCCTCGCTCTTCATTCTCGCGTCTGCTAGACTCGTGTTGCTCGTATCCGCGTTAAGTCTAGCTTGTAAGTTTTCAAGAATTGTTTTTTTTTTCTTGTTTAGCATTTCCTTATTGCCATTAGGTCGGACGATAACCTGCCTTCTTTTCGTTTTGCTCGAAGAAAAACTATATTTGAAACGTTTGTTTCAAATTATAACGCAGATGCTGTACGTATCTTTGATTTTCGATCTGGAAGACGGGAGCGAGTGTGTGGAAAAGAATAAGAAGTATTCGAAGCGGTAGATTCCGTTGAATTCGTAGGGAAGACGCCTGTGGTCTTTTCAACCCCTTAAAGATATTCCGGCTGTCTTTACTGCACGACGCGTCGCGACACTACTCGCACCCACGAGCTAGAGACGCCTGTACGGATTCGCAGACGGGGGAGGGGGGGGGGGAGGCTAGAGATAGGGAGGGGCGGTACGCGGTAGCACCCTTACTTGCCAGTCTGAAACGTGAATTATTTCGCACTCGCTCGGTGGACGCGTCCACCGAAGGGTGACCAGCCCCACCTTCCGCAGAGGCCAGGACCACGGCCCTGGCTTTATGGCTTAAACAAAACTTTCCTATATTACAAGTCCGTGAAATATGAATACGCCTGGCGAAAGGGAGTGCGGCTTCTCGCGATGCTCGTGCGAACGTTGCCAGGAGGAAAAGGACGAAGAGGACGAAAAGGAAGAGGAGGCAATGGATATGCCTGACGGCAAGCAGAGGAGGTGGGGTTAGAAGGGTTGAATGCCACGGCAGGGCGTCGAATACGGTCACTTGGCAGCCATTACGCTCGCGGACTGCCGTTGGCAAACCCAATTTGTTATCGACTTATAGGCCAAATTACTTACTATTACCGCAGATTTATTTCACGTATTAGTCCTCGGCTACGCCCACTCGTTACGTCTCCATTAATTACCGGCCTTACTTGTCGTTATTACATACGACTATGAACGATTCGACTATAACCCCTTCATACGAGTCACGATCAGGAGAGATAGGAACTTGAGAAAATTAAGAGAAGATATAGCGATCCGATCGCCCAAAAACACCAACAATATATATCAGAGTAATGGTAAAATGGTGGAGAATTGAAAAATCAATTCTTCCAAGTGATTCTGTCGGCGGCGTAACAAACAGTGTTTAACCTTGGCTCCTTTCGGGGAGAGGCACATCCAGTCGAATTCTTTTTTGGGCCCCAAGTCCCCGTGGCCCCTCGAACTCGTGTCCGCCCCTACTCTTAATGACTAGAATACACATTCAAGCCGCGCTCCGTTTGCTCGTCGTGTTTTCCAAAGGTTGGTACCACGACCACGCTGGACCCGAGTGGTTATTGTATAAACAATACGCGCCACGACATTAACGGCTCCGCCAAACAAACATCCTTCCTCTCCTGTTTTCTTATTATTATTTCGCTGTTTGTCCTCGTGTTTCCTTCCCTTGTCTCTTCTCTCCCTTGAGTCGCCGCGATGCCGACGTCGTCGCCTTCCAGTACACGCGAAAGTATGCCACGATAAATGTTCTCTAAGAATGTTCGATGGGAACTCTGAGACGTCCCTTCCGTTCTCTCTCTCTCTCTCTCTCTCTCTCTCTCTCGGCAACTCTAGGAAAAATAAGTTAGAGAGAAGATAGAGGAGCGTTTCTTTTTCTATCTAGTTCTGCCTGATTCAGGCTCATTCGGACTGTTGCAGTTACTTGAAGACGCGCCTTTAGTCACTTTGAAGCATTTCTCAGTATTCCAAGCCGTTTATCCAGGGCACGTATCCGACCGTCTACTAACGGCTTCCTGGCAATCTAATAAAGATAAAATATAACGTCAAAGTACAGCGGGAGTTGGGGAATTCGATCACGCAGCTACTATATTGAAAAATAGAGGTTCGCTTGACCGCGCGTAGGACGCATATAAACTGCCCGTTTAGAAGAATCCCAGATAGGATGAGAATCTCCCTACTAATTCTGAGAAACTTGTTCGAGCGACTCTAGCAACGATCTGTCGACTTGGGTATTTTGCCCCTGCCGAGGCCTGGAGGGTGTCCGGGTAGTCCATCCATACTCTTCTCCATGGGGATGCGTTGAGAGGGGTGAGTTGCCCACTGGCACGCTTGCCACCCTGCCACCCTGCCACCCTGCCAAAAGTCGCGAAAGGAACGTTAGCACGCGCTCTAGATTCGATTCCTGGGAGAGTCCTTAAGAGTTGCTCCCGAAGGAACGCTACTAAAGGATGGTCCTAAGGGCGGTGAGGACCTTTAGGGCGTGTCTTACTCTCAGCGTGAGACAAATCACCATTGCTAGTTGCTATACCTCTTGGTGGATGTTGCTGTATACGTTCCGGGTTGCTAGGGTGGAACTCGATAACGATGAAAATATTTTTCGCGCCAAGGTACACCCTTGGGATAAGTCCTCTATATCCTTTCTCGAATATCCTAGACAATCTGGAACATCGATAGCACGCGGCTCTCGTTTCATTTTCCAAAAAGTCACAAAATGTTGACACATCTGCGGCGGCGGCAGCTCCGCCTTCCTTTTCGGCTCGACGAACCGCGTAGGTATTATTTATTTAATGCCTCTCTTGCGTTCTGCGTTACGCAACTATTTACTGAAAAGACTTGAGAATAGTAGGGGGGAGGGGGGGTCTGGCCATATGCGAGACTTCAACTCCCACACGTAATTCCCTCCTTCAACCTCTCTCATTTTACCTTTCTCTCTCTCTTTCTCACTCCCTCTCTCTCTGCCACTCTCTGTCGGCTTTTGACTTTCGACCGCTTTTGCAACGACTGAAGACTCTATCTGTTTGGCCTACAGAATTCAAAGCAGTGTTTCCCCTTGGCAAATTATGAGAAATCGAGAAGGTACTTTTTCTTTGAAATCCGCACGTGTCACGTGGTGCGCGCGACAACCGTTACCATTGGAGGAGCATGTTACAAGGAGTCTTAGCGCATCGAGACAAAAATTTCGATTTTCAGCGGCATATTACAATAGAGGATGGTTATCAGGCGTGTACGTCACCGCAAATTGCCGTTACGCTTAGCCGGAATGGCTTGTAGGTTACAAGGCGAGTCGCATAAATATTAGCAAGGAGGGTCCGTCGAATCGCAATATCTTGTTGGTTCGTTGCGGCCTCGATGGCAACAGCGGGACTCCTTCGTTACTACGTGGTCCTCGAAATGCCAACTTTGTCAACTGTCCAGCTGCCTTCATACCGCCCAGAAAGCAATACGTTACTATAGCAATATAGTGAAGCAAATGCCACGTCATGGCGGATTGTGTGTGACAAATGACAATTGCATTGCATGCACTGACGCTTTGATTTTTTTAAATGTTTACTATGCCTGCAGTTCGAGATGTCCATAGAGATAATTCTCAAACGATTTAAAGTATTTTTACGTGCTCGAAGTCTAGACCTATCAGAGTGTCTCAAGATATTTGTCCTGTTATAGGTTATAGGTTAGCCATTGGCGAAAGCGACCACGATGGCCTCCCTCATATCGGCCAGGCCTATCTTTCTATATATCAATATTCAATTACCCAGGTCAGCCCGTCGAGAAGGGAGCCGGTTAAAGGGCGCACAATGCCCGGTAGAATGGCCAGAATGGCCAGAATAGCCAGAATAGCCTGAATAGCCAAGGGAAATACTTTATTACTTTATTAGTCTTCTTGGGAATTTCCTGATCCCAAAGGAGATTCTCCATATCGTTTCTTCTATAACTACAAAAATATTGTCAATCCTTGATATTTCTTCTAACTGCAGCTCTTCTCCTCTCTACTAATATTGTATAGCATGTATAGCGCAATGTCTAAAATACTGGTGGAATTACGTCTTAAGTGCAAAAGACTTTGGTAATGTGAAAATATTGATGGTGATTATCGAGTATCGAACTGCCACTTGGATCTAATCATTTGGAAATACGCCCGTAGGATTCACGCTTGTTTATCACACACATAGGAATACGAGGTGGGTGGGTGCTGAGTACCGAAGAATAGGGGAAGAAAAAGAGAAATAGAAGGGCTGCTGAGAGGAATTCCGCTACAAGCGGAATAACGTTATAACGCCCCGCTTGGCGGAATTCGAAATTTGTTTCTTTATCGGCCATAATTTTACGGAATCTACACACGAATAGGTTGTGCGTAGACTGGAGGCCGTGTGTAGCGTGTAGTGTATGCCAGAGGGGAAATGATGGAGGAGAACCTTGACGATTCTCGTATCGGAAAACGAGTTGGGAATCGATGAAGAACATTTTATTTCTTGCTCCTCTTTTTTCAAAAGCTTCAGGAACGCTTCTTGGTTGGCCAATGGCAGCGGGTCTCAAGTGCGGACCGACCTGTAAAACAAACTTGGTCGATGTTTGCAGGGCGCGGCTCCAAGTGGCTTGTGTCTCCGGCGAGTGTCGGGGGTTGTTTTATTGGTGGCACTCATGGTGGTTCCTATTCTCGGTGGTAATGCGCCACCGAAGGCGGCGATGGGCGATGCTTGTGTCGGTACTTGGTGCGCCTTGCCCGTAATTCATTTGCCAAGGTGTAAGTAAGGTGAATGATACGATGATAGGCACGCGTTCGGCTTAATTGAGACTCGACGTTTGTTCCGCAAGCAGTTCCGGAGCCTGACTAAACACTACCTTGTCCAGAGCCGTTGCTTCTCCCTCAATTATTTGGGGGTAGGTAAGGAAGCTCGGTTGAAAGGTGACAGTGTATCTAGAGAAAAATTGTCTGTACGAAGAAAAGAGGCAAATGATCAGACGTTAAAATGCATTGGTCGCGTCCCGTGGTGTCGCGTGAACTAAGAAACGTACGGGCCGTAGCGCATTATGTGAAAAATATGGTAATAATATTGCCGGGCCAAGCAAAACACAGCCCCCTGCATATGAAATATGCGAGATCGCTCCACGACGCTCCACGACGCTCCACGACGCTCCACGACGCTTCACGAAGCACCATATATACTTCCTCCTACACGCAGTCACTCGCATCTCGAAGAAATCCGTGGAAGTGGAGCGTGCCATTATCCTTGCTAGTCGCCTAGCGACATTTTCAACCCTCGAATGCCACTAGCCGTTTGCTCATTTTTTTGTTTTTTGTTTTTTTTGTTTTCTTTTTTAAGTGTTGTCGTATTCTGAATTTTCCAAGAATAGAAGGAACGAAAGGAGCGAAGGCTATGCACGACTGAATACAAATGTCCGTTCTAGCAAAAAGATCTCATTGGCGAATTCAAGGGCAAAATAAGCATACATAGAAAGTGCAACCATCGACAATATTCGCCGGACAATTTTCACTTTTTGCTTGATGCATCCGGCTAATACAAAGGGAGGTTATGGTGAATATGGTGAATTGGGTGAACTCCCTTCTCGAATGAAGACTCGCACTCAGTGGAATGCGGTCGATCGGCAAAGATTATTTTCATTAAGCCATTCGATAAACAGACTGTCGGAACGACTACAGTGAGAGCTTTGAAAAAAGTTCGATATTCTGAATACCCACGATATACTCAGCATCCATAGCTATAGGTAAGCTGAAAAATAAGGACTAAGTGCTCGAGGAGTCTCGAGTCGGGGCCAGCGACGCTCGCGGCTCGACGCCAATCATAGAGCTCGACCGAAGGGTGGAAAGTGGGCCTGCCGAGGGGTGGCTAGTCGAGGGTGAAACAAGCGAACTAAATTACGGGAGAATTGATGAAAACAGAATCGATCCTGCTGCAGCTCCCTCCATGCCTCCTTCTCTACTCTTGCAGCTGCCTTTCTTTCCCACTAACTCACTAACTCACGCCCACCCACCCACCCACCTTCTCTTTTTTCTGCTTTATTTTATGAGGAGCGCAGCGCTTCGCTCGCCTCGAGCTATGGATCTCACGTAGAAGCACGGATTGCGATTCTAATGAAAAGCTCGTTTCCGTTTGCGCGGCAATCCCAGTAGAGCAGCTTGGTTGAGTCCGGCCCGAGTCCGGCCCGGCCTCGCCCGTCTTGGCTTTGCTTGGCTTTGCTTGGCACTGCTTATTGGCTCAACTTGGTTTGACTTGCCATAGGAACGGGCCACGCGCATTACGGCCGAACTAAAGTTAAAACGATTACTGTGTTTAATATTCATTTCGTTCGGCGTCTTGAATATTAACACTGAAATTACAGTGAGGGAAAAGGCCAGCAGGCCGCTGCCCAATGGGAGAATCTAGTGCAGCGAGGAGGAGATCGCGGAGAAGAAAGGGGAGATAGTCAGAGAATGCTGATGGCGGATGAAGGGACCGAGAGAGTCTTGAGAAGGGGGAGGGGATCGAGGAAGCCCAGGAAGGTTGGGAAGAAATTAATACGAGGCGAGAGTTCCCCCCTCGAAATCCAAAGGACGTCTCCCGTCTCGGGCGCTTCCTAATTTCTGCCGGATGCTCTCCGATATTTTTCTCACCCCTTTCTTACTCCTTTGACTTCCCTTCCGTCTCGCTGCTGCCTCGCTGCTGCTCAAAACTCGTCGCAAATCCAGCTCGGCTCCTTGGACGCGTGAAAAATGTTGGATAATTTTCCGACTGGGGTGAGACGCCGGTGTTACTCGCTGTCCTTAATTGTATCATCAAGAACTCGAATCGGCCAGCAGACTTCTCTTAAGTAATATCGTGCAATTTTTAACCGCAATCTCTTTAGGGAATCTGTGTCCCGACGTCGGATTTTCTATACCGTCAGACTGGAAGATTATATAGCCGCGTGCTGTAGAGAGCTCTTCTACTTGCGTGTAAATTTCAAATACTTCTGAGCAGCATATTTTTGTGTTTCGATTTTCGAGACGTAGCGACGTGATCGCGACGGAGTGCAAAGCACAGAGCTGTGGCTGCGATCGGGTTGGGAAGCGAGGAATACAACGTCGACGTCCGACGTCGGACTGACGGACTGACGGACTCTCGTTCGTGCAAACAAACCAAAATGGACTGCGAATAAATATGCGTCTACGGAGAAGCGAGCTCTCGTATGCTTGGTCATGATCCTACCCCCCGCAGGACCGTGTATCTCAATGTGGGCGTGTACGTCGGGGGATTTAGGGACCTCTAATGGACCTTCCCTCCCTTCTTCCGTACCCTCCTGCCCACGTGCCTGCCTGACTAGCTTTCACCTTCTACCTCACGACTACCAAGGAAATCGTACGTTTTTTTTTAAATACAATCCTAACTGCAAAATCTTTCCCTCCTATAAAGAAATCCTAAAGCTTGTCCACGGTTCATCTCTCCGAACCGCTTTTTAGATCTTTACTCAGTTATTTTTTTGATTTTCTGTTTGTTTTCTAGTTACGCGCCTTCCCTTCCTTTTCAGACGAGTGTATTTCTTAAATGTGCGGAGAAAATCTGCGGGATTCGCCGACCGGAAAGCATCAGCTTCAGAAGAAGGGTCTCTCCATAATTCAAAGGACCACTAATTGATACTGAATTATTAACCCGGAACCAAAGTAAAACGTGCCGCGTTTTCCATGTTCGCCGAAAACCGCGCGGAGATTACGACACCGCGTTGCGTCGTACAATTTCATATGATTCCTCGCCCCTGACGTCCTAGCACCCTGTGTTATTTTCGCTTTTGTAACAAGTGCCGGAGCGCTAGATGAATAATATCAAGAAGCATGAGGAACGCGGAAAGAAAGAAGAGAATAGCCAGCCGGATAGAGCTGATGCAGCCTATAAGTAAGGAAGAGCTGACCGTAGCAAAACGCGCCACACTTTTCCGCCCCCAGTAAAATCTCAGGGTAGCAAAGTAAGAGAGAGAGAGAGAGAGAGAGAGAAAGACGCCCCTGCAGGCACAGAGGGCTATCAGGATATATAGGCGCTGCTGGTTATGCTGGTTATGCTGGTTATCCCGGAGCGACGTTAACCACCAAGTGAACGTAATTTTTCTGTTGTTGGATTTTCATTAACGACTCGCAGCCAGCTGGGCCGGATCGACGCTTCCTCTCGTTCTTTCTCCCTTCCTGCGCCTCCTGTTCCCCCTCTAGCTCCGTCTTCTTCGACTCGAGGGGCTCCCGAAGAACCACCCCTGAATAATTTCCCGGCCACTGGATACATTCTTTATTCCACTTCTGAAGGTGAAATAACGGGCAGTTCGAAATTCCAGTGCTCGGCTGATGTCAAAGGACGAGCTCTGCACACTTCCTCACTCGACTCGTACAGTTGCTGTAGATTTAGCGTGTTCAGAGAGCGTTTCGAGAGTAGCAGACTGGCAGAGTACTGCAGGTATTAGCGGATGCTAGAGGCGACGGATATGCGAATTCGTGTTCGCGTAACCGTCGAAGCGAAGGAGGGAGTCAAGGGAGAGTATGGTGTGGGTGTGTAATGGTGTAAGCAAACCCGCAGAATGCCCGAAATTACTCTCTCCGATGCACCCTCTATTCTCGTGGTGTTCTACCCTCTTGCCAAGGGTAGTGAGTGCATACCTACTAGCTAGCAGTCGGTCTTCTCATCCCTCACTTGGAGCGTCGCTATTGGTGGAGGCAGTCGTAGCTCTGATACCTTCTCTAGCTCGCGTAGCCAGCCGTAACGCGACGCGACGTTCTTCCTATACCTTTGCGCGTTAATTCTTATACACACAGGGGCTCGTATCGAGTAGCGTTGTTTCCTCGCGTGAGAGTGCCGTCACATTGGCTAGTGCTGCTGATGCTCCATCGAGATGTATTTATGATCCTTAATTATTTTAAGGAAAGATCGCTTGCTTAATTGCAATGTGTCTGACTGGTAGTTATCCATCTCGTGATATCGTGCACGACAATGGATGGAACGGCTGAGAATTGATCGCATATGAAAGATGGGTGGAGGCGTAATCGTAGAACACTGAATGATTAAAGGACAGTCGGAAGACAGCCAATCGGCGATCGGACAAGGGAGACGTCCGAATCTCAGTAAATCGCACTAATTGATACAGTAGCATGGAATAGATTCTATGGAGTGTCGAATGGCTCTAACAGGGCTTTGGTAGTATGATGTGGACTCGATAAAATAAAGCTCGGAAAACGAAGGGTTCATCAGGCTCGTGGAGGTGGCTGGTGAGTTTGAGTTTTTGAGAGGCTGATGAACCAATCACGCCTCCATCTATAATGTACGGGCGTATCTCCCTTCTCTTCTCTCCCAATTGAGGACAGAAGGACAGAGCTAGACAGAGACGTCCGAATGGTCCTAGCCATTTTACGAATATCCTGCGACTCCCTTTCTGACTGGCCAGTCACCCCCTTCAGGAAGCCCGAGCGAATGCGGACGACCGCGGAATTGTTAATTTGACTCTCAATATTGCAAGGCCTTTTACCGTCAAGGCGTCGATATCCTCGATCCTCTTGTCCCGAGGACCTTCGGAATCACGTCTTGCTTCGTTCCGCCATGTCTCCCGCTCTCTCCGTCTCTTATTATTCTACCTATTTCACGCAAGAACCTTGTTCGGCCTCCCCGTTCCTTCTTCAGACACCCCCCGCGCCCTCCTACGGGAGTTTCCCTAATTTGGAATTATTCGCGAATTCATTCTCCCGTTCTCTAGGAGGGGATGCGTACCTACTTGGCATCTCGTAATTTGTATTCTACATTTCTCTCGTCGCAAAGGTGGCAAATACATAATACTTGAAGTGTCTCGTTCCAGTCCCTTCCTGCCACCTCGCTCACACGTCACTGCGAATAACGTCTGATTATGCGAGCGCATGACTGGCTGTAACGCGATTTAATATTAAAATATTATGACAAACGTCAACAGGGAGAAGGCTCTGGTGGCGCGTCTGATTGGCCCAGGACCTACGTGAATACCAAACGAGCCGCAGACGAACCAACGAATAAACGACCGACGCTACCAACGGATAAATGAATGGACGACAGCAGGACGCCCCAGTGAGAAATACCACGTACAAGTGTCACAGGGTGAGAACGGGCCTACGCCCATTCGATGGAATTTCGCACAAAATTATTATTATTTGCGAGGCTGTGTGGGAAAGATCATTCTCGGATCAGTTTTGGGTTAGTTTCATAAACTGAATTGATCCTTCGTAGATCTACGCATCATCCACCGTGAACTGTATAGATAAAAACAAGGTACGGCATAGTCTCACTATACGTATCTTTGCGGGATCTTATATGGATCGTGCAAAATGATCTACCAGTGCACTACAAATCCAAGTCTGTGGCGATGTACGTTATTCCTTATCCTTTCTATGGTAGTCACTTTTTACACACTTGCAAGTGTGTCATTTTTACGTTGGAATACGTGGGAATAATAACACACTTGTTAGTGTGTAAAGAGTGACTACCATAGAAAGGATAGGGAATAACACACATCACTACACACTCGGATTTGCAGTGTGGTCCATCCCGCATCAATACATTTTTACCCAGCTGCTAAGCAGCTGCAGGCGACCGACGAGATACTCTCTGGGTGTCGCCAATGCAGTTTAGACGTCGTCCCAAATCTTAACGATAGGAATGAATATCGGTTTCGAACCTAACGAACTAGAATGCGTCAGAAGGCAACGAGACTCTCTCTCTCTCTCTCTTTCTCTGGTGATCGAGAGGAATGATATTTTCTTGGCTGAAAGAAGTTTGGAAGAAAGAAGAGTGAGTCAACGCGAGAAGAAGCAGTATCGAAGAGATGCTGAATGGAGAGCGCGTATACGAGGACTTAGGTTATACATATATATAGGGGGTGGGAATAAATCCAAACAGTAAACAGTGCTCGGGTATTCGAGAAAGAGAGGGTAGGAAGGAACGAGAATTCTAATATATAAAAGATATGAAGTCTTCCCTTGGAGGAGCACGACTTCAGGATTCAAATAAGAGTGTCGAAGGATGAAAGGCTGACTAACATGAGAAGAAGAAAAAGATGGAGAAGGAGGAGGAGGAGTAGAAGGAGGAGCAATAGCAGCAGCTATACACAGCCATAATATAGTGGTGGTTGTGCAGTGGCAGTGAAAGAGGGGTGAGAAGGAGGGGGGGGGGGGGGGGGGGGGCTCGAACAGGACCAAGTCGAAATGCAAGAAGATC
>JARQST010000064.1:0-26189 GCA_030142225.1 Pachycephus smyrnensis | reverse complement strand
CGCCCCCCCCCCCCCCCCCCCCCCCCCCCCCCCCCCCCCCCCCCCCCCCCCCCCCCCCCCCCCCCCCCCCCCGAACAGGAGCAAGTCGAAATGCAAGAAGATCTGAGGTCCCGAAGAAATCTGAACAGCCAACAGCGCCGCACTCTCCGACCATTATTTAACCTTTTCTTAAGGGAGTCTTAGGAGTTTTTCTCTCATCTACAGTCGATGGTCCTTCACCACTCATCCTTCCCTTCGTGCAGTGCCTACTTTCGTATTCTTCTACCTTTGTACTTATTCCGTTCTCTCCTTCCCCTATCCGATACGCGCACTCTTTCTTACGTCGAATGCTTTGGTCCCACTAGGAAGGCAAGGGTCTTATCGTCTTCCGCTTCCCCTTGCTTGCTTCTTTTTTCACGACCACCGTGTACACACGAGCTCGACGTTCCACCGAAAGAGTCAAGCTCTGCAAATCATCGCGTTAATTAACGAATTAAAGGCTTCGACGCTCTAGCGATCCTCGAATGAAGAAAAAAACTTAGAGCTGATTGCTACGGCTCATGGCTTACATACGGTATAACTATTCACTTTCTTTTTGGTCTTCTTCCACCTTCCACCTTTCCTTCCTCGTGTTTTTATTCTGGAAAAATGGTCTCTTGTTTTTTCTAGTCTTCCTTTCGTGTCTCTTGTTTTTTTTTTCTTTCATTTCTTGACGAGAAGCCAACCGGCGAATAACGCCACGCGCTGGCGCTCCTGACTAAACACTGATAACGCCCGCACGGAGTTTCTTTGCATGTTATAAACATACGTAATCGTACACAAATAAGATTAGCATAGAACTCTCTTTCTCTCGGAGTTTTGAGTTCACACAACGTAGACACACGCTCTATTCGCACATTTCTTTCCTTCGATTCCTTCTCTCTCATTTCATTTTCTTTCCTTCCAATTTCTTCACGTTTCATTGTTCATCGCCTCTCCCTAGTTTAGAACAATCCATCTACTATTGCCAGGCCAAGCGTTTTCTCTCCTCCAAGTAAATGGAATATCGGCATTGGGAGCTTGTGTGCCCTTTGCAAGATATTGCGAATCCATTCTCAAAACTCATTGGGCGTTATGCTGAAATGGCGTCTTAACGGATCTCGAAGGACGAGGTGCGGCCAGGGGAATTCTTCAGTTTTGCTTATACATTCTACATTCTACAATCTACTTGATGATAGAGCTTAATAAAACAAATCCCTCCGTGTAAACAGTGGCGTCTGAGCCTCGAGCGGCGCGGGACCCTCAGTCTGACTGTTGATATCGAGAATACCGTCAAGATATCTCGCTGCGGTATCCAAAAGGAATCTAATACACCATGAGCTGTCTGCCATATGACGAAAACGATATGCCTCCTGTAGAATTCGCACGATACACGAATATTCACGAGTGCCGTTGTCTTGTACGTTTCAGGTCAGCACGCTTTTCGCAGCGTTGAAGCAGCAACAGCAACAACAGCAACAACAACAACAGCAGCAGCATCTTCAGTCAAGGGACTCGTCCCACAACAGAGAAAGAGTGATAACTCGTGGGCGTGAGAGGGTCAGCAGCAACAGTACAGCCAGTGGAGCCGACGGGGAGCAGCAACAAGAGCTCACCATCGAGTACCAAGGCAATGGGAAGCTCAGTCCTACTGGGCACTCACTGACATCTGCACCGATGACCCAGCAAAAGCAGCCATTCATCACGCAACAGTCTCAGCAGCCGAGTTCCGGGGCCCCAGGGCCCCAACCAAGTCCTCACCAGAGTCCTCAGGCTCCCCAAAGGGGTTCACCGCCAAATCCCTCGCAGGGCCCGCCCCCAGGAGGCCCCCCAGGGGGTGGTCCACCCTCACAAACGACGTCGCAGATGATGCTCAGCCCGGCGAGTGGCTTGCATCAGATGCAGCAACTTCTACAGCAACACATTCTCAGTCCAAGTCAGCTGCAGTCATTCATGCAGCAACACACGTTGTACTTGCAACAGCAGCAGCAGCAGCATCATCAGGTAACTATTATCGGATTGGCTCACCTCGCGAGATTAACAATGCCTTATCTTGCTATTATATAATGAGCTGTAATCCTATGTTATATTTTTATATGTATTATCGTTAATGCTAATGTGGAATTTTTCTACGGGTTTTCAGGACTCTTCTTCGGAACATGCGGCTAATCAGGAACGATTCGGTTACTTTTCATCTCTGAAAAACGTAAGTTTCTACTTTGAACTTATAAGCCTGTATTTTCCCATCTAAAAAAATGCTTAAATCTGTGTCTCTACTGAATGGAGCTTACCACTTATTAATTTCATCAATATAACATCATAATTAATGAAAACTCGTTAAAGAATATCGAGGTACATTAAGAACATAGGACAAAATCAGCAATATGGTGCTTAAGAAACGGGACCGTCTCGTTCCGAAGGGTAAAAGGCTCCCTTTTCTCTGAGGGTAAAATTAATTAAGGCGCACGATTTAAGACATGCGCTAATTGTTATTTTAATGAAAAAATCATAACGGACAGTATCGATAGATGAATAAATGGTTGGATGGATGGGAGAGCGAGTGAGAGGGCAAGGAGTGACTGCGGAGTGTTACTCAATTTCGGAAAGTTCCCACGCCTCCTTGGCAAAGGGGCAATCAGCCCACCAAGTTATACATATTATTTCCATTGAGATCGATAGAACAGCAGGCTGAGGCAGCGCTAGATAACAAGAGAGAAATCGCATATAGACGAGGAGTCTGCGGCGGCAATAATCTGAAAACCAGCCCATAAGGACGACTGGCGAGGGTGACGCTCGCGCTACGGGATCGGGATAGGAGGGTGATGCGAATGCGAGTGGAGGGAAAGAGAGTCCGACTAGGGCAGCAGTAGCATCCCTGAGCATTGAGCTCTGCCGAGAGGGTTGGTGCCCGGCCTGAATAAACAACCAGTCCCTTCTGTATTGTTATGATAACAATATTCGCGTATCAAGCGACTGCCGCTCGGGACTGAGCTTCCCAAAAACACTCTAACGTCAAAGGAAGGTCGGGAACGCTTGCAAAAATAGCAAGCTCTAAGTAAAGATAATACTCGAGTACCCGCCGGGACCGATACCTCTCTATGAGCCTCTCCCCGTCCCCTCCCCTTCACCACTTCCGTCTGCATTCAGTCTACCAGTCCACCGGAAGACCAATCTACCGAAGGCTTCCGATGAATGACGCAGCTCCTCTCGACTGTCCTCTTTCCTAGCAATGTCGCTGCTCCCCCTCTCTCGGTTAGTCAGGATAACAACGTAAACGGATTCGCGTTTCTAGACAGCCAACGACATCGCTGAGGCTCTACTCTCTTTCTCTCTCTCTCTCTCTCTCTCTACTCTTGACACATCATATTCTACATTGTGTCCTCTATTCTCTATTCTCTTCTAGCCAGAGGCTACGACACACGTTGGTTAGTACGCTTTCGCCGGCAGTCTAATATTTATTCAGAGCACTACCCTCTGTCCCTGAGATATTTTGATAGTCTATACAGTGCGATTATTGTGATCGTAGTGCTTTCCGTTTCTTCATTCTTCGCGCAGTAAGCGCTTTCGATTCAGTCGAAGATCTCGGAGAAATCTTGGACGCGGGTAGACAGAAAGTACAGAGCGAAGAGCGCGAAACGGTGCTGATCGCAGCGTGAACTGAGGAACGATTGGTAATATGGGCGGATGTTGTCTCAGCGTGACTGGGTCTAAGGGTGAGGAGGATCTGAGGAGGGTCTGAGGAGGGTCTGAGGAGGGTGACTCTGCGAAGGGTGATAGAATGGAAGTATCGTATATTTCGGGCTAGCGCCAAGAGTAAAAGAGCTGCGGGCCTGACCGGAGGGAGAGGGTGAAAGTCTGTGGGGTGGAAATGGAACACGAAGGAGGAGAAGCAGGCCCCGTGAAATAATTAAAAATGAGATCGATAGTGTTTGAAAACAAGGGATCGAAGGAAGGAGGAATGAAGTGAAGGCAAAGGAAAACGAGAGAGACAGTCGCGTCGTCCCATTTGGCCAGGTCGAACTAGCATCCCCGTTAATTGGTTGAGGCCATTAATTGTTCAGTTTTTGTTTATGGTAATATGATAAACGGCGCCTTTCCCGACAGTTTGCTTTAAAACATTCCCCGAGGGTGTTTCACTCGGCGATGGAAAGGCGCCCTGCGTTATATTCGCCAGTGGATAACTTGGGGGTGAGTTTCTGGGATGGACTGGGGTGTACGGGGCAATTAACTGTCGCCATCAGCCCGTTGTGTCTCGCTGTTTGTCTTCGGGCGAGTTTTCAACCCCCTCGCGGTTCTCTTCGCTTTCTCTCTTCTCTCTTCCCTCTTCCCATCCTTCGTTCCTCCCTCTCGGCACTCACCCCTCCTGGATTTATTTATCAGCGCGAAGAATGCACTGAGGCTATTTTCTCGTCGGATCGATTTACTAGACCGCTCTTTTCTCTTGGCTTCGACCACCTTCTCTCTCATACCTTTAGCACCAACATCAACTGGCTGAACTCGGCCGCAAGCAGCTCGAGCAGGCCATGCAACAGCTGCAGGAACAGCTGCAGCTCAACCTGATCCAACAGACGCATCTACTGCAGACGGCCGACAAGAAGAAAGCCTCGGCGCCGCTCCAGCAACTTGCGCTCCAGCAACAGCAATTGATACAGCAGCTTCAGATCACCCAGAGGCAGTATCTACTTCAGCAAGGCTTGGGTCTCCAGGGTCACAATCACTCCTCAGGTATTCGTTCAAGGGAGGAATGATCGTTTATCGGGGCGTGCGTGTCGAGGCGACCCTGGAGGTAAGTTGATGTTGGAGGCGTCCTCTCGATTAGAAAACCAGACCCCCCACCCCCACCCCCACCCCCATCCCGCCCTTCACCCCATCCTTTCTCTCTCGCACTCGCCCTTACCAAGAAATCTCTGCCAAGCCCAGAGAAACAAAAAGCACCCCAATATTCCTCGGGCTATGCCCCATTATCACCAGTAACATTATCCGTCTCCGACTTAGCTATTATTCTCTCCATTCTCCTGCACTTATCACCCTGGGCAATACTTTCCACGTAGAAACGGGTCTCTGTGAGTTTTTCGTTGCGTGAGGGAAGGGTAAGGTTGGCGCACGTTGGTGCTTCGAATTAGAAATTCACGTGTGAAACAAACTTGCCCATCCCTTCCACGTTCTCATGTACTTGGTCTTTATATTTTCTTGTTTCTACCTACGACCAATTCGGTTCACTAGACCCAATTAGAGAAATCCACTAGATCCCTTAGATCCGCTATTTGGATCCTCGAATCTCCAGACCAGAATATCCCGATGCGCCTCCTCGTCAACATGAACCTACTTCGGGTCTCTTCCACGCATGTTTGCTTCACACGTGACCGTCGTTGCTCGAACCTCGCCTCGAGTCACATCGATTAAGCCAGATACGCTGATTGAACGTGATTTGAATTGTTCCGGTCTTCCGATCAGGCCTCCAGCCAGGGGACTCTCTGCCGGCATGGAAAACGGACGCCTCGGAAGGTTCGGAGACCCATCAGAATTCGAACGCGCCGAAATCCTCGACGGGATTGAACGGTAAGGTTCCCATTTTCATACAGGTGAGACAATATCTACGTCGCTTCTTCTGGTCATTCTGCGACTTTCAATGGCAGGTCTTCTAAATTCGATAGTGTCCGGTCGACGGACTGAAATGAATGGCAGTTCCGGCTTGGACGAGAAACCACTGGATGTCTCCTGCAATGATAAGGCTCATCCACTCTATGGTCACGGAGTTTGCAAGTGGCCCGGCTGTGAAGTTATTTGCGATGACTATCAAGCATTCCTCAAGTGAGTATCAATGTTTGTTACGATGAAGAGTTCGGGAGTCCCTACGGGTTCACTGCGGGGTCGTGACGGGAGAGAAAGGAGACAAAAATAAAAGATGAAGAGGGGAAAGAGGAGACGACGAAGAAGAAGAAAGAAGAGGGAAAGGAAGAAAGGAAGGGGCGAGGGTGGAAGAAAAAAATTGGTCGCGTCAGCTCGGCCGCCTTGGGGGTAGTACGATTTTCTCGAGGCACCCCTATCCGCCACCCCCGACAATCACGTAGCCCGTCGCCGCAAACTCCCTCAAACAAGCCGTTACTTAAAAAAAAAACGCTAATTACCTTTGTCTCATTAATATTCAGGACATTCGGCCGCGTCGTTATGCCTCTCGGTCTAATCCCAAGCCCCTTTCTTCTCCATCCTCTCGAACAACCCTCGACCTCGCGTCTTCGTCGTATCCACCGACGTCGCGACCACCACCACTACCACCGTCACTGCTATCGTCACCGACGCACCAGCAATAGCAATACCAATGATACTAACACTGATCTGGCAGTCCGCTCGTTCGCAACAATCGGGGGAGAAGGATTACGGGAATTCCTAACCAGCTCGAATATTCTTTTCCTGGCACTCTTCGTCTTCCTGCTACGCCCATGTATTTATGTTTATTCATTTTACATTTCAGGCACCTCAACACCGAACACACCCTGGACGATAGATCGACAGCACAGGCAAGAGTACAGATGCAGGTCGTCTCTCAGTTGGAAATACAGTTGCAAAAAGAACGTGACCGGCTCACTGCAATGATGCACCATCTTCACGTGGCCAAGCAAATGGCCTCGCCCGAACCGCCAAAATCGTCGGAATCCTCGGTCAGTTCGAAACCAATATGTACAGCTGTCCCTTCAAGTAGATGTTTCGAAAGAACATAGCAGGGAAGACAGTAGCAGTCCTCGATGATTTCTTATTTTTCGGATCTTTGTTCTTCAGACGGGATCGAGTTTACCAAAGCTGAATCTCTCCTCGGCCCTGATGAGTCAACCGCCACCGAACTTCGGCGTTTCCCAGGTCTCGCCGGTCTCTATGTCGGCCCTTGTTTCTGCCGTGAGGTCTCCAGCGGGGGGACAACTTCCGCCATCAGCGAGTGGTGCCCCAATGCCGCCGATACCGAACATGTCGAACATGTCAGGCATACCACCGATGCCAAACATGCCCGGTAGTATGCCGAGTATGCCAAATATGCCAAGTATGCCCAGTATGGCTGGACCCATAAGAAGGCGAATCAGCGACAAATCGGCGCTCTCCCTGGCTGGAGGTAAGACTCTTCCCGTTCCGATTGAGGGTCGAACCGATCTCTAGTAGGGGCAATTTGGAATCGCGAAAAGACACGCGTACCTATTGCCGTTGTGTTGTGGGGGCGAAGGGTGGCGGGGGTGATCGCGAGAGTAAACGGAGGCTTAGCAGTTGATAGGGTGCCGTCGGGGAATAAGAACGACAACAAAAATTAAGATACGTAAACGTAAATACTCTCCGTAGGACTGTTCGAAGAGGGCACTGTAAGGCGCAGAGTGTCTTTCGATAGATCTGGCATAGATATTAACGAAGGTAACGATCATTGATAAAAGTACAGTGAGCGATTGGACGCGCGTGTCGCGAAATGCTGCCGCTTGTGCGTTCAAACACGCTGCTCTGTTGTTCTATTATTTCTCTCAAAAGATACTTTTTGCATTTTGCGACTAGATCGATTGTCCTCTTCTCGATTGATCTCGTAGTAATTTAATCGCTCTTCACAGTCATCTTGGTCATCTTGTGTCTTTCCTCTCGCGAGCTCTGCGCACATTGAACTCTCGCCTTCTACTTTATTACTTCCATTTCTTGTGCATTGTACGTACGTACATAGATCTGTTTCTATTATAGTATAGTGTAATACATTAACTGGTAGTGTGACGTAATGTGATTTTGTGCAAATCGACACCTTGATGGCGACGTATCTAGAACGGATTTAGATGAAATAAAAGAGGTACGAAAGTATGGGGGAATGCAACAAAAAGTTAATAACGTGGCAAGTGTCAATGAGAGAACGAGGAAGCTGACTACTATCTGTGTTAATCTCGGAGAAAACAAACGATTATAAAAATTGTAAGGGCGTCCCTGTGTCTTCTTCGAAGAACACTTTCTCCCTCTCAAGCAGGATACATTGATGAAATGTTCAATCTTATCGTTCTGTTATTTCTTAATCTCTTGTGCTGCCCGCCCACCCCACCGTGTAGGGCTGCCCTACATGCTGGAGCGTGCTGGCCTTGATGTCCAACAAGGTACTGTCAACTCTCAACTCTCAACTCTCAACCTACAATCAACTGTCCTTCTTTTCGACTTTTCAAGCTTTCCAAACGATACCATCATTATAATAATCTTTCTTTTTTCCCTCAAGAAGGAGAATTTCATTTGCCTTTCGTTTTGCATGAGACACGACAGTATAATTCCCGAATTACGTGAGACCGTAAAACGTTTTATGGACGACTTCGGGAATTGTGATGATCGTGTTGTGCCGATTCTTCTTCGATAGAATGTATGCTTATTTGTCGTGTGTGTTTACGTGTAAAGAAGAGACAGCCGCGCGTCTCATAGGTGTACCTATCGTGTGCGTGTGCGAGCGCTCGCGCGCGCACCTGTGTATATGCACATGCATATGCATTGTATGACGGGTAATTAGAGCCGTTTGAAGAAAAAAATATATGCACGTGAGATTGTCGCTATTCCCGTGATGTCTGATTAATGCCTTCTTACAGAGATACAACGGAATCGGGAATTCTACAAGAATGCTGATGTGCGGCCACCCTTCACATACGCTTCATTAATTCGACAGGTAATTAGAAGATCCTTACACGATCAACATTCCCTTGAATACCGTCGAATAACAAATCTTTTGGGTGTTTCAGTCGATAATCGAGTCACCGGATAAGCAACTGACGCTGAATGAGATCTACAACTGGTTCCAAAATACATTCTGCTACTTCAGACGTAACGCAGCCACGTGGAAGGTATACCCCCCTTGTCCTAATACATACTAGATCCTAAGGCTGACCGGACGCAGGCAAACGCAGGTTAAAACGCAAGCAGCTAAGACACGCTGCGAATGCGTAATATGCCGAAGAGAGAAAGGCAAATGTTAAAAAATGATATGCGCGCTGTATTCTTATTTCAATCTACAGACTGAGCCAGGAACCGAGCATCATCATTACCCGGAATATAAGACATTGGGAAAGGGTGGGATGGTACTATAATCTATAATCCATAATCCATAATGTCTGAGATGTATAATCCATGAATCTAGGGCCCCCGTGGTTCCCTTCCGGTTCGCCTTTGAGAGGATCGATAAGTGGACCGGAAGTGGATATCCCGTTGGCGGCGTAACCTTCATCAAATGTGCTGAGAGAGCGTGTGTGCGAGTGCGTGTGCGTAAGTCTCGACGTTTGCCAGAAAAACAAGCTTCGCCTCGCATGGTTCTCTGTGTTCGACGAAAACGTAAATACATACAGGTGGGCTGAACGGCCACGACGAATGCTGTCGGAAGACTAGAAGTGTCGCTGATGGGAGACTAGAAGTGTCGAAGAGTCGGGTCATCCAGCTGATCGCAATCGATCTCGACGGATCGCAGCTGAATGTCTGGTCTCCGCCAGCGCAGTTAGAGAAGGACCGATTAGGAGCTGATCAAGGACCGATCGAGCTCTGATAATCGATTCTGCGGCATGATTCGTTGTCGTTGCCCCTAGAACTAGATACCTAGCTGTGTGCATTAACGATACCAGGAATGCCACATATACCGTCTTCTATCTCGATTAATCGTCGTCTTGATTTTTCCTTTATCATTTCAGACTTACGCTCTTTTGTTGAAATTTCCTCGACAGCCATCTACCTACCTACCTACCTACCTACCTACTTGAGGATCTACCTAAAATCACTCCTAAGCCTCACAATCCCATTGGCCTTCGTCTCCATCTTTTGATTGATCGTTGTTATTAATTATTCTTAGTTCTTAGCGTCTAGCCACCTAGCTCTTAGTTATTTATTAAAACAATCCTCGCGACGATCTACAGGACAGATACGAACGACTGACCGATTCATCGAAGACGGAGCTGCTACCCGCGTTATCAATTACCAGGACGTTCAATACCATCTCGACACCCTTAAAGCCTCTAATTAATACCCCTCCCATTAACACCCAAAGTACTCTTGATAACGCTTTCTGTCAAATGACAGATGGGAGGACCTCTCTCTCCTTTTGTCGGCGCCATCCGATCGTTTAACTCAACCAAGGGACTTTCTTGCTAACAATTTCGTGTCTTCCTCGAGTTATTTGGAAAAGCTCAGTATCGACTTTCATCTGGAGTGAATTTCCGAGAATGCGTTGCTCCCTTCCTATCAGACCGACCAGACGATTCCCATGACTGCAGAAAACGAAATGACGGACCACTCACGACTCACAAGTCCACAGACGAACATGATCCAGAGACAATTGATCGTCGCGTCCGAATCCACGAGTCGCGAATTCAGTTGGCTTCGTTCGTTCGTTTTTGGGTTGCTTATTTAGTCTGTGTATTATTTTGTATAGAACGCAGTGCGACACAACCTGTCTCTCCACAAATGTTTCATGCGAGTCGAAAACGTGAAAGGGGCCGTATGGACGGTGGACGAAGTGGAGTTTTACAAGAGACGTCCTCAACGCGCTTGCAGCACGACTGGGTACGTTTCCCCCGACACGCGCCTTTCTTTCTTTTTTCTTATTTCATTCTTACTTACTTACTTACTTACTCACTCGCCATTTTTCCATCTGTTTATCTACCTTTGTCTCTCTTGATCACTTTTTTCTCTCATTCTCTCATTCTCTCATTCTCTCATTCTCTCATTCTCTCAAATTCTCACTTTAAATGTTCCATTCTCGTCTTGGCGACGCTTCTACATCCCCCCAGTCCGTTTGACAGCTAACCCTATAATTCCTTATATTGAAATTCCTCCGTTTTTCTTTTCTTCACTCTCTTTCTCTCTTCTCTTTTTTACTTTCTTTCTATTTATCTCTTACACACTTATCTCTATTTACTCTTTTTATCTACTTATGCAATACTGCTACCCTTACGTACTGCCAGTTTTTACGTATATATATTTATATATATTAATATTTACGCCTCTTTACGTATTCTTATATATCTACGTATGTTGACATACATATTTCTCTATTTTTCTCTGTATATATACACATATTTGTCTCTCATTATTTAGATACGTATATCATTCGGCCGGTATATTATAACAGCGTGCGTGCATACATTCTGGCATCTACAATATTTACTGTATTTTTATCATATTTGTCTCGTGTCCTTTTTACTTCTCTCTTTTTATACCAGTACTTATATACATATATCTCTACTTCTATATGTCTATTTGCCGCATTGTTACACTACTTTTTTATACATAAATAGCCATACGTATTGTATATTCTACGCCTACATCGTAACTTGTTTCTACTGATCGTCGCTTGTTTCATGTTTGTTCGTTTGTGTCTATTTTTGTCTGCGTTGTGTTTGTACGTTCGCTCTGTGTGTCTGTCCGTCCGTGACTCTTTGACGCGAAGTCGGTCGCCGACGTCACAACGAAATCCCAACGAAATCGCAATGAAATCGTCGACCGATCTCTCGCCGTCACGTGACTGCGTGCGTGAGATTTTCTCGCACTCTAATTCTTTATTGTGTCTTCACTTGTATCTCCACGTAGTTGATTCAAACGACATGCGTGGTGATGAGTGTCTGTGAATTTTACGTGATTTGCAAAAAAACGGAGAGGTGCGCGTGCGTATCGACGTGAGTGTGAGTGCGAGCTAGAGTGTGTGTGTGTGTGTGTGTGTGTGGGGCGTGTGCCTAACAAGCATGATGGGCTTTGCAGCGACTAACGACGTCCAAGTCCCCGGGCCCGGATGCCAACGAAAAAATACGAGAAGTGGGTGAACCTGGAAGGGCAGGGACAAGGTGCAAGAAAAAGGGGGAGAAAGGAGACGAGAAAAGAAATGGAATGCGGAAGGGAATGATGTGTAAGGGAAGCGGGGGACTGCGTTGAGCCAGTTGAGCCAGTTGAGCCAGTTGAGCAGAGCCAGGTGTATCATTCTGCTCTGGTCTAGTCTGTCTTTTGCACGTCTTGTAGAGTGTAGAGGATGAGGATTCAGGAACGTGGAGTGATCTAGCACGAATCCTCTGGGAGGTTCACGTCGATCTCATGTCCGAATCCTTTACAAATCTTTCTCTAGTGTTTTTTCTCTCTCTCTATATCTCTATATTAATAATCACCTACATCGATAAGAAATGACGGCGACGACATCGGTGACATCGACGCTTCCAGCCACCCCGAGCGTGTGTGGTCCTCCCTCTGACTCTGTCTCGTGATTCGAGTGTGAGGACCAGGAAGACGGGAAAGGAGAATACGGATCGGAGCGTCGATCGACTTCCGGAAATCGGAAGGAGAAGCGAGTGATCGAGTGAACGAATGATAGAAAGCCATACACCGTATCTTGTGTCTTTTACTCTCTTTTTCTCTATTTCTTGGTGGTCTTGTCTGTGTATACAGAACGCGATCCGCACCAATCTATCATTGCACAAGTGTTTTGTGCGCTATGAGGACGACTTCGGGTCATTCTGGATGGTGGACGACGCCGAGTTCGTAAAGCGGCGGCATCTATCCCGCGGCCGCCCCAGGAAATATGACCCAACCCCATCACCCACTCCACCCCACCTCTCCGCACAGTAAGCACTACCACTTTTTAGAATTCTGCTGCTGGCTGACGCGACGTTTCTATGCTCGCCGAGACTCTTCGGTGAACAGGACAAAACGCTTGGTCGTTGTCTACATCACCTGTGAGTTGGCGAACCTGCTGCCTTTCTATCCGGTCTTTCTTACTTCACGCTTATTGTCTCTCTCATTTCGATTCCTCTTAGATATTGATAACTAACTACCCGTCCTGGCGGCTCTTCCTGTCCACGCTGTCCACGCTGTCCACTCAGCCGATCGACAAATAACACTTCCTTTTCTTCTTTTCATTTGGCCTTCTTCCCTTCTCATTGTCGAAATGTGTTTTTCTTCTCCCTGTTTCGTTCTTTCCGCCTTCATTTCTGCTTCCTCGCCAAAATTAAGCCGTAAGGACAAGAGGTAGTACATAACGTAGAGAATCAAGGCAGCAGGCAGCCTCTCGACGCCGATTACCCGATCCTGAGAGGCAGAAAAAAAAGAAAGAGAAAATATAATTCCTGCATCGTGCCTGTCAAATACGAGCCTCCATAGAACAGCCCGTGGGCCTAAGACTTCTCGCAGTAGTAGAATCCAAGCAAAAGTAGTCAGCTTGCGCAACGTACGAGACTCCATAGCACAAATTCCTGTAAAGGTCCATCAAGAGTCATCCTAATCGTAACTGGAACCAGACTGGTCTCTAGCGTATTCTCGTTCCTAGCTATGATCATTATTACCCGATCCTTACGTGCTTGTACCTACCTCTGCGATTGCTGCACGATCCAAGGCTGTAGTTCTCCTCACCCTCTAGTTGATTGTTAGCTACGCTAGCATGGACAAGTAGAAATAATCCCGACTTCTCTTGACCCTGAGAAAAGCAGCATTAGCTCGACCTCTGAACCTCTTTCAACACGCTCAGCTTCTACGGTGCTTTTGTCGTGCGTTTCTCTAGTTTGGTGTGCGTGCGCGTGCCTGGGTGACTGTGTGACCGATGTATTCGCGAATTAAGCCTTTATTTTATCTTCATTTACCTCTTTATTCTCTTGCAATACTTTCCACTTGATTTCTCGTTTCCTTTCGTCTTTGGTGCTCGTCCTCGATGTTTTTCCTTTAGGTTTTTTTTTACTTACGGTTCAGTCTCTTCAAAAGAATTTTCACTTTCAATGATTTCGCGGATATGTGTGTATGCGGAGCGATTGGTATAATAAGCGTGGCAGAGCTAATTGCGCATGCGTATATCCATCGATATGTGTGGTCAAAAGCGACATGCGAAGCATCGAGAATTTGATCTGGAGACTCTGCTGCGTCGTCTCTTCTCAAGGTATCACGAGATTCGGTCAATTAATAATCTATCTGATTTAATCGTTTTTTCTATATACTATTACATAGTTATATGTAGAGTGCTAGATGTTACAATTTTTAATTCTCTTTAATAATCTCTATGTACTTATTATTAATTCCTTCATTCTACACTTCTATCTACATCCAAGTCAGTCGGCTTAACTGTCTTCACTCTTTCTCTCCTCCTATATCTCTCTAGTATTTTCCTATTTCTCACGCTTAAGTTTACTTCATAAATGGCCATAGGGATCTTTCGTCTATTTTATTCTTATTGTTAGTACTTGTTTCGTTTGTCTCGTTGGCGATTGCGTCATTCAGTTTGTCGCCTGATAGCGCAAGGACAACCTGAAAGACTTTTCTGTCCGAACTGGCATTGACATTGGCCATTCAAGCATCTCCATATTATACAACATTATTAGAGTTCATTGTCGCCAGCGAGACGCAACGGTAACAGTTGATGAATTTTCGTTTGAAAATTATCAACTGATTACAGAAAATCAGATGATCTCAGTACAAAAATCGAGCGTACCGTGTGGGAGGTGCAAGAACTGGTACACTTGACGCACGTCTAACTCAACGTACGCACACTGGTAATCCATGGCCATTTATAAGTAACTGTGCCGTTTCGATCTTCTGGAAACGGCAGCGTTTTTTTCCAACTTTTTAACTATTTTTTTACTTAAACTCGCTCTATCGCTGCCAATCACAGACGTTGACTACTCGCGAGTTATTGGGTACGTAAGACCTCTTGAAAACTCTTTTTCACTCTCTTTTACATCTCTTTTTAATATTTATATATGTACTGTTAAATAATCTATTCTCTATTCTCTATTCTCTATTTCCTATTGTCTTCCATTTCTATTTCTCTTTTTATGTGTATATACCTATATGTCCTTCTGATATACATATATTTATAATGTCTATTTATACTAACATACTGTATTCCGCCTCGACCCCCCTCCTCGAGAACACCTAATCACTGTATATATTAAGAACGATAACACGGATTCTTCGTTGAACTCTTTATTTGTCCCCTTACCTATCAGCCTGTTTTTCACTTTTCCAGCTCACATTACTTTTCACTCTTGACTCTTCACTCTTCTTCTGCCATTTTTACGACCCATCTTGATCCGTCAATTCGCATACGAGAATTATTCAGTTGTTTCTTTTCAGGAATATCACGAAAGTGAATCTTATTCGTATTCAAATTGATTAATATTTATCTGTATCGATTTACTAGGGGTGTCCCGTCGAAGAGCCCCACACTAACCCACAGTCCAACGATGTATGGGGATGCACTGAACAGCAACCTCCAGGTAACTATCTTTGCCTTGAAACAATTATATCTACATGTATCAAGACCAGGGAAGAATTACCTGCCGAGATGCCTAAATAGTAATATCCATTGCAAGGAGGCAAAAATACGCATGTCAGATATTGCACTTCCCTTTCTAAATATATTGCGGATTGCAGTTCTGAAGTTATGTTTTGATTTACGGCCGACCGACGAGAAGTATTCGAGATAGAGATAGAGAAGATTCGAGAAGTAATCGTAGACGATTAGTATCTGCCTATGATTGGAATGTACATATCTTGTATATCTTGTCATGCACAATTGGCAGTTCACAGGATTAGAAGGTGTGAAATTCAGAAGTGACTAATAGCCTAATGCAATTTGAGTATTTCCAGGCTGCGCTCGGTGAGTCGAACATGGGCTTCCTGAACAACTCGATGTGCACGTCGACAGCGACAAGTCCTGACAAGGAGCACGTGATGGCCCACAGCGATCTGATGTAAGTAAAGCAAAACTGGCAGCGATATCGAATTGGAATATCAAGAGAAAGAGAAAAATTTGCTTGTCCTCTCAGGTCACCTCTGGATGAACCCGCGGTGCATATAAAGCAAGAGGGTCAGAGTCCCGAGGGAGGCAAGCTGTCCAGACTAATAAAGCGTGAACTCCTGGAGGCACCTACGGAACAGGAGCAGGAGGAGGACCACGTTGACGAGAGGGATTACCCGGAGAGTCACGGGCATGATTCCGGTCAGGACGAAGACATGGCCGAGGACCTCTCGATGGCACCCGATATCATGACCCCGGATGATCAGATCGAGGCGTAGTAGGAGCGTTCCAGTTGTTAACTAGGTCCTCGTCTTCTCGGCTCTATGACAGCCATTCGTCGTCGCTAAAAAAAACGATACGATAAAACATACGGATCCCTTACCCTATCCAAAAGCTCCCCTATCTTATCCCTCTCATACCCCTAAGACTACTACTATAATATATACTACATTACGAACCCCACCAGCTCAGTCACCAAAGAATTATTAGACACCGTCGCCCCGAGACGTCCTCCCCGGAAGATGCCTGACCTCTCACACTCTCACCATATCGAAAGCGCGCTTCCGGACGCGGTGTAGGGAAGACTCTTTGCTAAGAACTCCTCGAGGAAAGCTCCGAAATGAAAAATAAATACACGAGGGACTTCTTCGAGGGAGAGAAAGCGGCGAGCCAATTGAATTGGCTAGGATACGCCTCGATCCATCAATCCATATCTTTAATCAAGCAATTGCGAACAACGATGTTTATATTCTTTTGCCTTTTCTCTTATTTTCTTTTCTTGTTATAATGTACATTTCGTCGCGGTGCGAGGTGCGTCGCGAGAATTGATCGCGTCCTCGGAAGAGAGTGTCTCGTAGCGATCGAAAATCTCTGACGAGACGTCAATCTCGTGCATGTCTTTGAGAAGGAGGAGGATGAGGAGGATGAGGAGGAGGAGGAAGGTGTTGCTCGGCTCCAAGTCGATAGTCAAGGTACCGAAGAGACACTCTCTCCACGTATATACGAATATACATATACACACTCGCAAGTACGTAGAGCCATGTACGTACACGTCACTTCGAAGCGTCTAGATACGCTTAGTGGATACACGAGAAGATACAGATGCACATGGGGAGATACGTGATGTAGATAATGTAGAAGTTATTAAAATGAAAATACGCTAATACATTCGATTGGAATCTGTCTGGCACTTGTTACGGGCCTTTTATTAATGGAGTCAATGATAAGGATGGAGGTGGCACGTTGACACGTTTCCTTCCCCGAAGTCCCGAAATCTCGAGATCCCAAAATTTCGCAACACTTCGGCGACGTGACTGGTCACCGCAACCACGTTAGTCTGTATAGTTTAGCTATTATATTATTAGGTAGTTTCGTATTCATTCGTACGAAGTAAACGAGGTAGAATTTGTAAATGACCCACGAGATGAGCTTTTCGACGCGAGAGTGGGAGTGATAGGGAGTGATAGTGATGAAATCAAGGGAAAATTTGTAGGAGGGATAAACCAAATTGAGAAGAAGCAACAGCAAGAGCAACAGCCAGTAGCTGCCAAAAGGATTCACACATGACAGAAGCACACGCGCGACTATATGCTTAAGAGGGTATATAAAAAGAATAGAAGGAGCGGATGGTACGAACTCTATAAATAAATTAAAGTATTATGTATGCATATACATATATATACGTATACGTATCAGAATGTAAGGATTAGATGTCGAACCCCCCCGTCCGCGAACCCCAAAAATCTTCATCTTCAGCCAATTCTCACAAGAGGACGCGAAACATGCTCGATATAGAAAGTGATAAGAAAATAAAAAAGAAGAACTAGAAAGTCCTCAGTCCTACATACGTGAACGTACGTCTAGTTAGGAAGATACGTACAGAGACAGAAGGTGCGAGAGAATAAGGGACTAATGGAGTAATGAAATTTTCGCAGAATCACAGGACCCAGAGAAATTGTCAAGGCTACTCTCGACAGCTGACTTTCGTACGCAAGCACACTGAACATGAGACAGACACATACCAGACCAGCCCTCTATATTTATCTACTAATACTAAAGTACTAATGGTTATATGACACTATGTGGTCGACGATTACGAGGATGAATACGGAGGACAGTCACGAGGAGAATAAGAATAAGCACGAGTTAACTGGAGCGGAACGGAATGGATTTATCGAAAAGGGGATCGATTTCGCGTATCGTAAAACCGCTACTCTAAGTCTATGTACTGTGTATAATGAATTAAGGACTTGATATATAGACTCTCCTGTACATAGTTAACTGATAAGGCATTAGGAATTAATGAATACACGAATACATCGTTTACGAAAGGATGTCTTACGGTATACGTTGCTCGTGTCCTACCTGCATTTATTTGACCGTGCATCGGATCGTTCGCCATATACGTGTATACATATACATATACATATATATTGTCTCACGATATCGCGCAAAACGCACGCCCGATCGTTCGCCATGTTCCTCCCCGAAATCCCCGAAATCCCCGAAATCCCCGAAATCCTCGAAATCATTTTTCATCGATGGAATATACCCAGAGGTATATCAATTTATAGTCTTACTCAAACGGGGAAGAATCGGAGGAACGAAACGTGAAAATCATATCAGTTAGAGAGAATGAAAGTGAGCACATAGAGAGTAAATAGTGCCAAAGTGTCGCCCCCAATACCACTCTGTAGTTGGTCCTTTAATTTGCCCTTTGAACCCCACGCCAACAACTCCTCGAACGACTCATCCATCCGCCAGTCAGTTTATCCTCATTTTCCAATGGTTACTTCTCAGTACTTTTTCCAAATCCAGGCGAACGGAAAATACGCGACAAGGAAGAAGAGTGATTTAAAATATTAAAAGGCCAAATGGCAGGACGACGAATTATCGAAATTCACGCGGTACTGTATACCTTGGAGAGGAAGGAAAAAAATGAATTTTGGAAAAGTAA
Organism: Pachycephus smyrnensis; assembly: GCA_030142225.1. Lineage (NCBI taxonomy): Eukaryota > Metazoa > Arthropoda > Insecta > Hymenoptera > Cephidae > Pachycephus > Pachycephus smyrnensis. Next base: position 7,500 of record JARQST010000064.1, on the reverse strand, counting down.
AGAATTAATGGGACTTCGCATTATTCCAGTATTACGTAGAGACAATATCGCGAGTGAGCCCCAAGTATTTCAAGTCGGTTCTGATTCTAGATCGAGCCAGATGGCCCAGCGATTTATAACGAATTCCTGATCAGTTGATTCCCGCCAATTCTCAATTATCCCGGATATTCATCGCCTGAATTACGTTACTAAGTATTATACGATAAGTTGCCTTGTAAAAATGTACCGATTTTACTAAGAAATTAAATGTGTTACTAAAAGAAAAACTCAGCTGACACGATTTTATTATTCAATTGAATTATAAATCTTCCATCGATCGATGGATCGCCGCTTGGGATCCTGCCGCCGTTGGTTGCGCCGGCGCGCCTCTTGCCGCCTCAGCGTTTCAGTCGACTTTCGTTTTCAAGCACAGTTGTGCACAGTTGTGCACAGTTGCTCCTAGTACGCTCGGAGCGTGCTTTTCCCTCTCGCTGATTATTTCATTCCAGCGCGAATCTCCCTGCGCTCTGCATCGCGCTGCTACGTCTAGAACAGTAGGATATCACTCTCAACAATGCGATGGCACAGGGACAACGACGATTCATGAAAGTAAGTAGCATTTTTTACTAATCGAAATTGCTGAATCCGTCCAGAATACGTCCGCGTTCGAAAGACCGAGATGAATTTTTGAATGTTTTATTCCATTTTCAGAATGGACGTGAGCTCCCTGGTGCCCGCAGGACTCCAGACGGGGAGAGTCGACCTGTGCGTCGTTCCAGCCGGCTACAACAAATTTTCCGAAAATCTCCGAAGGCTCACGCCACCTGCGCTGCAGTGCGCTGTTTTCTGCGGAGGCTCAAGATGCAAATACGAAAATCCAAAAGCCTGGCCGCCCGTCCACATGGCCATACAGGACATATTCTCCCACTGGTAATCAGTTTATTTACATTGGAAGTGCGACTATAGCACGAAGAAACTGCCAAGTTCTATACTCTCGTTAAATGGTGCTGAGGAATCTTTTGTCAAGTTCTATAAAAACCTTTAAAAAAAACTCGTGGCTTACCGATCAATAGGTAATATAGTAAACGTTCGTAGAGACAGATACAAATGGAATGAGGAGTAAATTGTTAATCGATAGCCTCAGCCTACGTAAATATACCGTTTCGGTCAACCACCCTCTGCCGTTAGCCGGTCCGCCCTCTTTACCTTTTATAGCACGACGAGAGAATTTTTCCAGGGTTACCGAGGACGTCCTGGCCATGGCACGACCTAGCACCGCTCTAATTATAAAAAAGAATCTCATCGCGCAGTTCCAAGGATGGGGAATTAGGACGATCATCAATTTGCAAACTCCCGGAGAACACGCGAGCTGCGGAGGTCCACTCGAGCAGAGTGGATTCACGTATGATCCCAACGACTTCATGAGGAACGACAGTGAGTACGAGTAAGATTCTTGAATAGTTCTGTAAAAGCCGGACAAGGGCGGCAAGGGCGGCAAGGGCGTGCCGTGCCCTTGTTTTAAAGCGATCCTCTATGCGGCAGAACGCACAAGTTCATCCTTTCATGCAATGCGGCGAAATCCTGCCTACGGCACGCTGGTAGTGCTCGTTTTAGTCGGGCAGTATCGATCTCTTCCCTAGGCCCTTACGCTTCTCTTGCCTTTCCTTGCCTAGCCTTACCAAGCTTTACCTTAGAAGCATGCCTCAGTTGAATTACGCTCACCTGCCGGTAATGGTAACAACCAAGAATGTTAAAACTCTCGTTACAGTTTACTATTATAATTTCGCATGGAAGGACTACGGCGATGCGACAATGGGGAAACTTTTAGATATGGTAAAGGTTGTAGCATTTGCTGTACAAGAAGGGCGGGTTGCTATTCACTGTCACGCTGGTGAGTCTTTATTCATAACCAAGTACAGTTAATTTAAAGCTTCAACGTTCACGATCGATTCTGGATATCCGAGTTTACGCGCCTCTCCAAAAAGCGCTACCAAGGAATCCAGGAATTCCAGAGAAGTTGGAATGATCTGATCAGCTGGCAGAAGAAACCCATAGGTTCCGGTGTCCCTCAGCTCGTAGCAATAGGTGATTGCAGTCTTGTAAATTCCTTTGACGTAGTCTGTGCTGCTTCCGCTCGCAACGTCTGTTCAATGTGGGAGATATTTATTTCTTCTTAAAAAGAAAGCATATAGAAACATGTCGATAAAGGAACGATAGGGTAAAAAGATACAGACAAATTGTCTCAGCCGTAGCTCCCACGGTGAAGTTCGTTCCGTAACGCTGGGCCAGTGCTTCCGCTGCTTTGGTACCGATGATCATCTGCACAGAAGAATTCGATGAATTAGAGATACACTCTTTAAAGTGAGACCTGCCAAGCGATTGCATCACGTGCAAAAATTGGATCCTGTCGGATCTGCACTCTGGGTTGTATTACAATGGCCTCGACGACTTGACAACAGTTGCTTACCGATTCCTCATAATTATCGAGATGCTCATATGTGTAGCCATAAGGCAGTAGAATCAATTGGCTGTAGCTATGAATACTCAGGTATACATAGAATTCCGTGCTAACCGAATCGATGTAATCAGCCAAGGCTTTTATCTCGGGCTCGGAAAACGGTTTCGAGCCTGCGTAAGTTTCGCTACACGAATAGTTACTTGCCCCGCCATTTTCTGGAACACACAATGTATCTTACAATCGATCCTCGTGTACTGTGCGTTTCGCATGCAACGCAAATGCACGGAATAAACCTACCGAGCCAGTGGTAATCCCAGTTTCTGTTGGGATCAGCGCCTTGGCAGTCATTGTCATAAGGCTGTCTCGTTTTTCTCCATAGTCGCTCCTGCAAGAATCGATTTTAAAGTCTCGTCGAAATTCTGTTTTTGCTTATTTTTTTATTTTGCTTGATAATCTTGCACGGCACCGTAGTGTGCGTGTAGACGTAACCATCCGGATTCGTATTTGGAAAAATGAACCAATTGTGAGCCCTGAAAAGCCATCTGTAGTTCACGTTCGTTGGATGGAGGATCTCATTTATTAAATAGGTAACTGTGGCCGGCGAAATCCATTCTCTTGCGTGAATTCCTAAAGAGTAATCATGCGGATAAGCCCTAAGATTCGCAGACACCGAAACACTCACGTACCTCCTTCGACAAAAACACCAGGATTTTCCTCGTTGAACGTTATCTTAATCCCTTTGACGAGTCTGCCTTCGTAAGACTCTCCAGCCACTATTACTTTAACAAGATTGGGATAAGTCTCTGCCAATTGATCCAGCCAGTTGTATATCTATCAGTAAATTTGAAAAGGCATTTATTTTTCCTTCCTTTCTATGATTCCTTTTGTAACCCAAGTCGAAAATGTCAGCCCACATTTTTAAATTGAAATAATAGGTTGAGGAGTGTCACAAGAGATTATAATTTTCAACTTGGGAGAACACTTACGACATCCAATGTGTGATACGATGTCCAGTCCATGGTGTCGTTCGCATCGTTTCTACCGAGATCCTTTGGATTCTCATTGTTTATCAGAGTCTGTACGTCGCTTATGAAGGTACTGTAGAACAGGCCGATCGTTTCAAAAGTTGCTATCGTGTCAGGCTCACGTTCAGGAGAGATCATCACGTCAACCGCAGTATTTAATGCCACCGGTGAGGTCCAGAAAGACACCTAATTATTTTAAACAAGAATTCTCAAGAGTATCTCTATGGGAGAGAAATCGATAACTTACGCCATCCGTAAAGCTGTCTTCTATGTTACGAAGAACATCCAATTGTTCCGTGGTACTTGGCCAGACTCTATAGACTTTGTAGCCATCGTATCTGACGAGGGAGTTCACTTGAAATGCGAAAATCGTCAGAACAAGACAGGTCGATGATCTTAAGCTCATTTTGTCGCGACACGATATGGGAACAGCGTCGTTGGCCAAGTCTTATTTATACGGAGATTAAACTCCTGCTTGAAGTGAAATCGGCGCAAAATCGTTCTCACTCGAGATAATCGGTGCTCTCAATTCGACGACTTATCTAATGAGTTAAGAATTTTTTTACTTTGCGTCGAGAGTAAAGGGTTTGTCATGCATGAACCGGGGGGAGTGGAAAAGCGGGTTTCCCTGCGTAAAGGAGACTAGGTTGAGCGCTCGTAAAAAATTCAAAGGAACGTAGCAATCTTTCTGGCGAATCGCTCGATTAAATATTTACTCGCTCGTTGTTCCTGACGTCCGGAAATATACACGTAACGCGTCACACGTGTCCAGGCTGCCAGCCAATTCGCCAACTCATGCTACTCAATCGCATAACATTTATTATATTATAATGCAACGAGGAGAATGAAATTATGATCTCTATAAAGAAATCGATTACGAAGCTATGTATTTGCAGATAGATGGACAATTTAATACTCGTTATCAAAGTACTCGCGATAAGATTATATTACATGATAGAAAAGTGTTTGCATTGCACGTAGTTTTAAGATATGTCATATATATAAAGAAACGAAAAGTCCGAAAACGAAAGTATCCCGATGCTCGTTGTGCCCTACATCTTACTGTTACTAAAAACAATGGTAACACATAAGCTACGGTCGATTTCAGTGACGTTCGAAACAACGTAGAAACTAGAAAGTCGATAACGGCACTACACTTTGACCAAGCATACGTTTTATTTCGAATGTTTAGTGAACAGGGCCAAATAAAAAAATATAGAGAATAGGAACGATCCGCTGAAAATGTTGTAACTGGCCTAATGGTATTAAAAGAATTTTGTTGTTGTAAGGACTGGGCAGGACAGGGGTCCTGATAGCTTGCTATCTAGTATACAGTTTAAGAGTGCGAGCGAACGATGCCATAAGATTCGTCCGTCTGAAGAGACCCTGTGCGATTCAGACTCGTGGGCAGATCCTGTGCGTCCAAGAGTTCGAACACCACGTCCTGCCGCAGATCCTCGTATTTCCAGTTAGCTCGGCCATTAGAAAACCCTGCAGCCTTCAGTCCTTTCTCTCTAAGCAACAAAGCGTTCTGCATGGCTACGAGCAAAGGACTTTTAAATACATTCCGAAGGTTTGTGCGTCATGTGCGTGCGTCAATAGTTGGCAGCATCTACATCCAAGCACTAAAGCAAGTTCGTTGTCTCTGCAGATCGTCTTCACAATTTGCGAGAGAATCCTACAGCTCTGCGACTGTCGGGAGGACAACTCACCGGCTGATATAAAATTCACGGTCTCGAGTATTCCATTTACAGCGAAATTCATTTGCCACGCCATAGAGAGGAAAAGGGAAGGACAAAATCTTTCCATGAGACACTCCTTTTCCTGGATGGAGTCTCTGGCCGGTTCCTCCTACGACATCTCCAGTAAGGATTCACTATGAATTTCAGGTAAATCGAATTAAATCCTTTTACATTCCTCCGTACAGGTGCATCCACGACGACTTATGCTGCTAGCACTCCTGGATCTTCCAGGGACACTCCGGAGGATTCCGATACTTCGGAAGACCTCAGAAGATTGAACGACGTCTTCTGTCCCTCGCCGGATGCGCCTTCGTGTTCCTCTTACCAAGGTAACTTCATAGCCCATTCATTCTACCTTTCTGCACCGTTAAGAAACCCTATACCTTCGTTCTCGCCTTCAGGGCTGGATGATAATTGCGTGGATGACGTATTGGGCGATCGCATTAGGGAACAGAATCTTTATGATAACGATTGCTACAAAGAGATCCAGTCTCAAATGGATCTGAAGGCTGCTGCCCAGACTGAAACCTTTCGTGCTGTTAGTACCGAGGAGGCTGTCAAGGCCCTTCTGTGTGACCATGCGTCCTTACCAGAAGAGCAAAAGAAACGACTGCGAAATTACCAAGTATAACGTTAATAGTTTTTTTCTCACGGATGTAACAACTTCGAGAGGAGAACCGATTGGCCTTACCACTGACTCCATCTTATTTTTTTATTCAGATTGATCTTAATAATCAAAACACTGCGTGGCAGAGGCTGGAATTGGAAACCGACCTAAGTCTCTTGTCAGGTTTGCTCTACGAGTGGCTGGAGACATTAAAAAGACCTGTGTTAGATCTAGACGATCTCAGTCAGATTGTCGTATGGAGTTCGAGGGAACAGCAGTGCTTGCACAAATTGCAGACTTCCACTAGATATTTACTCGAGTATCTTTTGCGATTTCTCTCGCGTCTCAGACCTTTGACTATGGAAACTCAAATTCTTCTCGGCAAGAGACTAATGGCTTCTCTAACGCAACAGTGCGTTTTGATAAACCACGTCTTTTTTCCTGCTGGTAAGAATAAAAGAATGGGTGGCCGTATTCTTAATATTATCTGAATTGGCCTTTCGCAGTTTCCTTCATTCTCTATAGCAAATTTTTGATTACAGGCAAAAATTTTCATAAACTACGACATGGCACTGCAGGAAAACTCAATGAATTTTTTGTAAAAACGATGAATCTGATTGAAGAGATTAACACGCAAAGTTTTGATTGGTCGCATTCAACTTCAGCCTGGGAGATATCAACTATGCAGCAAACTGATGCAGAGGATAACGAAGATGACAAACATGTCGAGAAGTCTTAGAAGAATTGGTTGGACATATTTGAAAGAGAACATAGAACACAAGAAGGGATTGAAGTAAAATATTGCTAATGCATTTGGGACTTGCCGCGTCATCCAAATAGCAAAATGAGTTCAATTTGAGCTAAGCAGACTTTAAAAAATGAACTTAGATTGTAGCCAAAGTGTGTGTACAATTTAGCTACAGTTTTATGTTCATTCAATGAGAACGCACGCTATCCACAAATTGAATATCACACCATCATTATGCAATCTATTTATTCTGCAGCTGGCCACTTGATAGCGCGCCAATCACTCCTGAAATTTTGAGATATTTATAAGTTACGATATCTAATAAAATAGACGTTATGTTATTTTAATTTTTATTTTGAAATAATAAATACGAAATAATAATGGTTACAATACATGAAATAACAATGTTGTTGATACACGTTATTTCATATAATAGTAAACTTATATGTCAATGACTACGTTTACACGACGATCTTATTCCGGATTAGTTATTACTGATCTAAAGGAACTGACAAATCACAGACATTTCCACTTCTAAATAATATTTGGGATTGATCAGTTCCTTTAGATCAGTAATAACTAAACCGGAATAAGATCGCTGTGTAAACGCAGTCAGTATTAAAAGGTTAGTCGTACGAGTTATACGTGTCAGAAAACTCGGGAATCTGAACAACAAAGGGGCTAGTTTCTCTAAGTTTTCCGATTAGTACGACTCGTATGGCTGATCTGGACTGATCTGGATCCTATATGCTCGCCTCCCTGATTTTCTTCTTCCTCAGCACTGCTCGGCACGATGTTCTTCTGGCCAACTGTGAGGACCAGTCACACTTGCCGAACGCAACTCTCAACCAATAACACATTGTCACTCAAGATCTTTACGAAATGGTGGACGAAGATCCGTACTGGTTCAGGGCAACGCAACTCCACAAACAGCAGCTTAA
>JARQST010000062.1:0-14362 GCA_030142225.1 Pachycephus smyrnensis | reverse complement strand
CAAAGCACTAACCTCGTCCTCGTACCCTTCGATCTCGGGAAAACCCTTAAAACCAAAACCTTGTAACAGTGTCTTTTCATTTTTTGATTGTTTCGCTAATAAATTGTCTCATTTTGATACGGGAGTTTAAGTTCCAACTTTTTACTCAACGACAGCGAATCCCAAAATACTCGACTCCCAGAATCCCGATTCCGGTAGTCGTCCTGTGTTTCTAATCCAGAATCACAACAATTGTAACGTTTCGCGGTTCGCGAGAAGATACTTTTCTCGGCGGATCGCGAATATAGGAGATTCGTGCACTGGGCGGGTCGATGAAATTAACACTCGCGTTGGTAAAATTAAAACCACGTAAGGATTATTCAAGAAAGCTTAGTTAATACACTTCATTTCTTAAATTAGAATTTACAATACGTTCTCGTGATGCGATTGAGAAGAGTGTCTGACTACTGATTATTTATTGAAAGTGATTCGATTACCTGCAAGACACAATATTCGGACGTTGTGCCAACAATCGGTATTGCAGTTTCGCGTATGTACAGTGCGTCTCTAGGTACGGAGATTAGGATACCCGCGAGATATGAATCATAGCCTGGAGGTCGCTGTGCCACCCGATAATCACTCTCGTTTAGGCGGACCAAACAGAGATCCACAAATCTATTACGTTTGTAAGGTCGTTGTGCCTTGCACCGGACAGACTGCAGGTTCTGGTAGATTCGAGCGTAATACGGCCAAGGAAGCACTGTGATTCCCGTGCATCGTACTCGTTGGTTAGATTGAAACCAGCAATACAGCTAGAGAAGCGTAATACTTCCCGCTGATTGCCTTTTGGGTGTGATGAGTAATCCTGCCACAGCTAAGGGATAATAGTTATCCCCGCTGGAGTCTTCCTCTGGAAGCGCCGCTCCTTATGTATGAGTGAGCGGTACCTTAAGTAGTGGTGGGGGTATCGCTAGGAGTGCCGCCATCTTGTGGTGTCCAGTAGGATGTTTGAATTTAATTTGATTTAACTTGCTAGCGCGCGCGTCACCGGTCAGTGGCGTTGCGCGTCGGTGAGCCGAGATAGCGGCCGGCGCGCAGTTTGAATGATACTTCCTTTTTCTTAAACGTCGCTGTGAGAGGTTTTAAAGAAATTTATGGAAGTTTTTGATTTCTCCTAATTTTTCCATCCTTCTAGACATCGCTGTGAGGGGTCTAGGGATTTTCTGAGGAATGTTTAGGAGAAGGAGTTCTTTTTCTTTCTTCCTCAACTACGTTGCTGTGAGAGATAGAGGGAAATAATTAAAGAATTAGAACGTGGAATATTATGGGTTTGTTAGGAGTTCTTTCAGATACGAGTTTTGCACCATTGTTGTGCCAGGTGACGTATCCATCATTGAGAACGGATACGTGATGAAGAAAAATGATACAAGATAGAGGGGTTTAAGGACGGAACGTTACAATATATATTGTGACGTAGCAAATGCCGTCACACTATGCAGAAAAATAAACTTTCACTGGGACATAGTTACCACCCCAGGAATCTTGCTGCAGCCACGACAAATCACTCCAGGGTTCAGTTAAAGCGTTCTAGGTCCTATTATTAATCCAAGTATTATTATTATGACTCCTATTATGTACTCTGAACAACCACGCTGCCGGCAAGGAGAAAAAAAGAACACCAGAGATCGACCCGCCACAAGAAGCCATCACTACACCGACGCTGCGCCAAAGAAGGGAGCGTAGACAATCGCCCCTTATAACCAGCAACGTCCACTCCAGGGATAACATCCAGAAGGATAGACGAGTACCCATTACCGTATCGCAGACTGACCGGCAGCAGAGAGACAAGCGAGCAGGAGGTACCGCGATGCTATGATAACGGCACCCGCAATATACCGGACACGCTCGATCTTGTCAGCGCCTCTCAGACCTTACTACCACACGGTAACCGGAAGAACGGAAGAGTATAAGATCCCACACGAAGACTTTCAGGAAACACGACAACGAACCGAAACGGCCCGAGGAGCCGAAGAATTATCGCAACGATAGCGACTGGTGGAGGACGCGCCTCCGCCACCCCTGAAGCTCAGGCGACGAGACAGATACTCCCAAGAAGGATCCAATACCGGAGGGCCGACCTAGAGGCTGCTCTAAATGATCCGGGAGAAGAATGTCGAGAACCGGCCCTGTTAAAGGGAAACGTGCACCTCGGCGGGCTAATGTAGCGAAATCGTTTCGCTGAAAATCCGTATATCTCGTTGGGGATAATCGCTACCGTCTGTTATGTAATGCCGTACGTGTCGCGACATTGCGCATTAAGTATCGGACACGTAAGTTAAAAAGGGCTCGTCAAGATAGTTTGAAATAAGGCGCGCGTAACTACGCTACTTATCAGTAGAGCCCCAAAAACACTTTCGTGTAAAAAACTTCGCCATGTATAGGATTGATGTGAATTCCTCTCTTTAAGAAAACAACTAATATTTCTATCTTACTTTATTATTCAACATACAAAAAATATTAAAATCATATTTTAATGCCAAATACATAGGTCACTATATATCTGCTTATTATATGATTTGGCACTAGCACATCATTTTAATTCTATTTGCAAAATTTCTTGTAACGTCTTCACTACTCTTTTGTGTTATTACTGCTGTTTATATTTGATTATAATTAATTATCATTCAATAATTTATACAAAGTTAAGTGATTCCTTATTGAGTACTACTAAGATCGCTTCCCGATCGCGAAGCACAAATTAGTGTAATTATCATAGGATTTAATTGTGAAGATTATCTTGTTATCGTCTCCGGACTTTTCGTAGAAGCATTTTCCATATCTCTCATAGTTTTGCTTTACAAGGGGATTATAAGAACTTGTTATCAACTAGTGTATTCTTCTATGAAATTTCGATTGTGGTCATTCTTTTGAAAATTGCTTAGGGATCTGTGTTTATTCTATGTATAAATCGTGTATAACCGCCTATGTGAACTATTGTATGTATATATTCTGTATGTCATATGCCATTGCGGGGCCCGGATGGTCCAATAGTTTCGGGTCGGCTTGCTCGTGGAGATAGCGCTACCGACCGGCTACTCCCACGTAACGAGTCCGCGGCTAGCTATCGCGTATCACCTCGCGAACATTTGTATTTTGTGTCGCGCCTGCCGCCCCAATATTCTGTTACTGACGCGGCTGTAAAGATTGATGCATCTGTCCACTCAATAAACATTTCTTTTATGAATTTAGAGTTTTCTTTGCCGTTGCGAATTTTCTCCTAAACCCTAGGATCCCAGCCCCTCTACCCGAGTCATTCCAGGAGGAATGGGCTGAGTGGCCCGGCGGATTCCCGAGATCGGTATCCTATGGGATGCCTGGCACTCAGAGGTTATTGATATCGTCTCGCATTTCGCGTATCTCGGGGAAGTTTGCCAGATAGTAGAGATAACGTTATAATATATACAAGCCTATACTACCCGGCGTTGTACGGGCTTCTTACAGGTATCTGTGAAAATCAAACAATAACAATCAGAAGGAGGGGTTGGTGTGTCCAGATTTCATGGGAGCCTATATTTTCCGCAGGGTTCTGGAGAATAACTATGCAAAATTTGATCCTAGATAGGTCAAAGGGTTAAGGAGTTAATAGAGAATATACAGACAAACATTCTGTCACGCCAGCCGTCGCCGGCCGCCTATAGCTGCCGCCGCCACGTTCTACGTTTCGGTTCAGCCCCTTGATAACGTACCGTCATACTTAATAGCTTCCCAGAAAGCTGACGAATCATACAAAAAAAAGATTCATGGAAATCGGTATAGTAGTTTTTTAGCTAAAAGATATCATACGGACAGACAAACACCTTATTTTCGATAGCTGTGTCACTCGGCTTCGCTCTGGACTAAATTTGGACGCCTGGTAATTATTTTTATTTCCGTTTTAATTTAATGGGTGGCAATTGAGCAACATTCTCCAATTTCTCTCACATTTTCGATTACTGTTCAGTCCTTTACAAGGGGAGAGCACGAGGTGGGAAATTCAATTCTGGATGGGGTTTCGTGTAATTATAGGGGACCCATAAGGTATTACATTAATGAAGTATGAGCGTTATTAGAAAGTTATATTTAGTAGTCGACCGGCCGAGTGGCTGTAGAGGTAGCATTGAGTACTTCCACGCAGGTGGACAGGGTTCAATTCCGACTTCATGCAACTTATTTTTCATTTTCATTTAAAATATTTATTTTTATTATTTAACTTAAAAAATGATTCAAAATATTTAATATTTTATAAAAAATATTAGCATTCAATTTAATTTTATATGAAAAATATATGTATGCATATTAATAGAAATAAAGAAGAAATTACAAATTATAATAGCTTTAATTTTTTTGGACGTTTGAAATTTTTTTTCTAACATAAAATTAACACCTTTTAAATGCACTAAATTACTAGTAAGTATTAATTATAAATTATAAAATTTTATAATGAGAAAAATTTTGAATTATTTTTTAAGTTAAATCATAAAAATAAACATTTTAAATGAAAAAGAAAAAAAAGTTGCACGAAGTCGGAATTGAACCCTGTCCACCTGCGTGGAAGTACTCAATGCAACCTCTACAGCCACTCTGCCGGTTGACTTCTAAATATAACTTTTTAGTACATAAAGCGCTATGAGATGTTTGAGGTCAATTTTCTCAGCAACGGCTGGGTTTTGCGCGCTCATACTTTATTAATGTAATACCTTATGGGTCCCCTATAATTACACGAAACCCCATCCCGAATGAATTTCCCACCTTGTGCACTCCCCTTGTCAGATGAAGTAACGTTTCATATTGTGTAGCCTATGATTTAGAAAGTATATATTAAACTGTTCAACAATAAACGAATTTTGAAAACGAACATGTGAATTCAAAAATATATACCATCGGTTACAGCCAAACCATAGCACGATATAAATTTGCTACAGCGACATCTATGTCGGTTTATGACTATAACATGATACAACTTTGGAAAAGAAAGAGCAGGCAAGTTTTACACAATGTAGGTATCTTTTCACACAGGTACATAAAAAAAACTGTCGCATTTGGGAAACTAAAACAAATCTATTTTCTTAAATTATTTTTCTGATTTTGATTTGCTTTTTTCGTCGCGAAAGAGCTGACTAATGACTATTCTATAAAGCACTTCGATACTGCACCGATAACTATAGTTTTTTAACTTTCTATTCGTATTTTTAAAAAAGGCACACTCCTCCTATAATGGATAGAACGGAAAGTAAAAAAAATGAAAAGGAGGAAAACAAAACGACTTGAATAAACAACACTATTCTTGGATTGAATGAAATTGCAAGTTTTACGGATTCAAAATGCGTTATATGTTCTCGACTGCATCACTCCGCCATGTTGCGATGACTACTCCCTCCTTCTTCTCTACGGTCGCCTTCGGAACTGTGGAACATTCCGCCCCCCTTGAAAGGCCCGCTTCCAATAACAGCGGGAATCTTCATCCACTGACTCGATACAATGCAGTTTCAAAATAACAGATTCTTGATGACTTAAGAATTAGAAAGTGATCGCCCTAGGAACCATATTTAATGACGATTAGCGGAATCGAACAATTCAAACATAACCCAAACATTTTTCACTTATGATAATGAAGGAACCTTAATCCTCATATCTTGAGCGTGTTTTTTTATAAACCTTAGAAATTAAATTCAACGCTTTAACAATGTTTACGGATATTGATAGTCTAATAAATTTCTTATTATCACTATGTTGACTAGCGCTTGCGACTGCATATTACTATGCTTCTTCTCATGGCCGCTCCTCGATTGGCAAGAGGCTTAACTTGCGTACTGATCCTCTTAAAATTCCGCTTGCCGTTCGAACGGATGCAACTCGGGTCACAAAATCGGATCCCGGATGAAGCTCGATGACTCTTCCCATTCTCCATTGAAGCGGTGGTATATTGTCCTCTATAAGAAGGACCAAATCGTTAATCTTCAGGTCACCGTTACCAGTTGACCATTTGTGTCGGCGCTGTAGCTCTTGCAGATACTCCAGGTGCCAGCGCTTCCAGAAGTGCTGTCGAAGCTTCTGCACATGCTGCCAATGCGATAGTCGATTGTCTGAAACCTCACACAGATTATGCTGTACCGGTTGGATCAGCGAGTCGCTAATAAGGAAGTGCGAAGGAGTGAGGACTGATAGGTCAGAAGGATCGTTTGAGAGTGGGGAGAGCGGTCGTGAATTTAAAACTGCCTCAATCTCTACGAGCAACGTGTAGAACTCCTCGAACGTTTGGGTTAGACCCTTAGTGACTGCGTACAAATGTTTTTTCACTGCTTTGACTGCGGCTTCCCATAGCCCGCCAAAATTCGGTGAACGAGGTGGGATGAACTTCCACTCGATCTGCTGCGCTGCCAGGTGAGAATTAATCATTTCGCCTTCTCTTGCAAGAAACACGTAGATTTCCTTGAGCTCTCGGTTCGCCCCAATGAAATTCGTGCCGTTGTCCGAAAAAAGTTGGCTGCAAATGCCTCTTCGCGCAGTAAATCGTCTCAACGCTGCGATAAACGCTTCCGAAGTCAGCTCGATGACTAACTCCAGGTGCACCGCCTTGGTACTTGTACGCGCCATACACGTCGTGTTTCAATGAAATATTCAGGCCCGATTGTGTGAGCGGCCGCGGGAGGCGCTAGTGTTTGTCTGGAACTAATTGTAAGATGGCGATAACTGGCCATGAGAGCGCACGTAATTTTTCGCGTTCTTCGTATTTCGTTAAATAAAGATATTAAAATGGCTCAAAGTAGTTTTACTTATGTTCAACCCGACTAAACAAATGGTCCTTCGAGTGAAAACATACAAAAAGTTGTGAAAACGAACGATACGTACGCACCACATCGAAAAAAATTCCCGTGGCGTGCGGTCAATCACGTTCGAGATTCAAGAAAAGTTTGTTCACAAAGTTCTGGAAACGATATTTACCAGCGATTAGTGTCAACAGACTCATTACATTACAAGAAAAGTGCAAGATTCATCGCAAAATCTAAACACGAGGAATTCATCGTGCCTCGTCGAAAAATCGACATTCGGCAGTTCAACGCACGGCAGAGTATAGCTATAACGTCCAACGACAGCGGAACGCACTCGAAGCATCAAATCGACGTTCTCAGCGAATTGGATACTCGGCGTTCCCTAAGCGAAAAACGTAAACAAGCTCAACGGAGAATATCAACAACAGCGCAGAGTCTCGGCAGCAGCAGAGATTCTCGGCAGCAGCATAGTTTCGAGGTCTACAAAACAAGGCTACGTTTCGTCGAAGATATTCGATACAAATATATCGACGAATATTCATTTGTAAGTCCATTCTTTTCTCACATATTTTTGTTCGATTTTGGGAATTCAGACATATTTCATTTCGTAGATACGTAAGTAATATAGAATAGTAAAAATGGCAGATATTGCGGCGTTGAAGCGCAGTCGAGCAAGCGTAAAAACAAAATTGACGCGATTTAAAACATATCTCACTGCCTTCGAACCGGATAAAGGAAATCCAGTAGAATTAAACGAACGTTTGAGAAAAGCAGAAAATTTGATGTCAGAATTCGATGAGATTCAAGAAAAAATCCGCGTTCTCGACATAACAGAAACGTATACTAACGATTTAGAAGCAGAATATGAAGTTTTCGAACTTCTATACTATGAAGCAATGGCAAAAGGTCGAGAAAAAGTCGCTAGATCAAATCCACAAAATGATAATGCAAATCAACAAAACGCAGATCAAAGACCGAAAATCGCTGAGGTCGCTCGTCCTAACGTAAAAATACCAACGATTGCTTTACCAGATTTTGATGGTAGTTACGAAAATTGGACTCATTTTTATGATTTATTCAAAGCTCTTATCGACGCGGATGTTACATTATCAAACGTACAAAAGTTTTATTATTTGAATTCAGCGCTTAAAGGTCAAGCTGCCCAAGTAATAAGTTCGCTCGAAATCACGGGACAAAATTATGCAGTTGCTCTGGATATCCTGAAAGAACGGTTTCAAAACAAACGTCTCACGACGCGTCACCACGTGCGTGCTCTTTTCGATTTACCGCAAGTTCCGAAAGAATCCGCGATAGGGTTGCGTACGCTATCCGATGAGTCAAGCAAACATTTGAGAGCTTTAAAAAATCTCGGGGAACCGGTAGATGAATGGAACACGTTGGTTGTCGAATTAGTACTAAACAAGATCGATCCAATAACGAAACGCGAGTGGAAAGAGAAAGCAATCGCAGAAGATCGTACTACAGTCGATCAACTCAAAATTTTCTTATCGAACCGATGCCAAATTCTCGAAGCAGTTCAACAAAAGAAAACAGTTCAAGAGAATGATAGTAAATCTCAAGGCGGATCGAATTCAAAACATAAAGCTGATCATTCGAGATTTCACGTTAGCACTCAAAACACAACAACTAAAAATAGTTGCTTAATGTGTCAAGAAGACCATAAGATATATCAATGTCAAAAATTGCGTGACCTTCCAATTCAGTCGAGAATAAACGAAATAAAACATTTTAGTTTGTGCTTGAACTGCTTGGGAAAGGGGCACACGGTAAAAAATTGCAAGGCAGGAAACTGTAAACATTGTAGTAAGAAACATAACTCGCTATTACACCTCGATGATCGATCTAATAATGCACAGCAAAAATCGAGCGGTTCGCGAACAAACACCAGTAACGATAATGAAAGTTCGTCTACGTCAAAAGAACAGCAATCCGTACAATCGATCGCAACTTGCGCCATGAAGAGACCCGCTCAAATATTACTTTCAACTGCAATTGTTTACATAGAAGACAACTCGGGTAACAAAATCGAAGCGAGGGCACTGTTGGACAACGGTTCACAGTCGAACTTCATGTCTAGGGCATTGTGCGTAAAGCTGAATCTACAGAAAAGAAAGATTAACCAATCGATAGGAGCAATAGCTCAAACAGTAACTCAGATATCAGCAGCGACTAGCGCAACTATTAGATCGAAAGTAAACGCGTTTTCGGTAAAACTCTCGTTCTCAATATTAGATGAGATCGCAGATAAAAAATTAAAAAAAAATTCCTCTCGTTGCATTTGACCCGCAATCAGTAAAAATTCCGAATCACGACGTTCTCGCTGACCCAGGTTATCACGTTCCTCAAAGTATCGATCTATTACTAGGAGCCGGTGTATTTTGGGACTTAATTTGCGCATAACAAATAAGAACCGGGAAAAATCAACCGATGCTACAAGAAACGAAATTGGGCTGGATAATCGGTGGTCCATATACAACTGAAAATCAACAAGCCTCCACTAGAGAGTTCTGTGGATTTTCCGACACGAGAAACCTTCAAGACCAGCTACAACGCTTCTGAAAGATCGAAGAACTGCAAACAACTCAAACTTTATCACAAGAAGAATTGTTTTGTGAAAAACATTTTGTACAAACACACACAAGACTTCCTTCAGGAAGATTTGAGGTTCGACTTCCCTGTCGCATTGATCCAAATCAACTCGGCGAATCGTACGGCAATGCGTTAAAACGCCTACGATTGATCGAACGGAAATTCACAAAATATCCAATAATAAAAGCTAGACACAGCGTTCATGGACGAATACGAGACCTTGGAAAACATGAGCATCGTCAAAAAGGATAATGACTTCAAAACAAAAAACTACTTGCCTCATCACGCAGTGATGGATGAGGATAGGGCGACAACGAAACTTCGAGTAGTTTTCGACGCATCGAGCCGTACTACATCGGGAAAATCATTTGTAACGAAAATTGCCCTGCAAACCCCCTCCCCGAGGCCTGACTCGATGGCACCACTCGCCCCGAGCGGCAGGTTGCGTTAAAGCCTGATATTATTAACAACTGAGCCTATGTTTTTGAGTTAAAGGAACATTGCATTTGCGAAAGACCCTCCTGCCCTTCCGTCCCCTACCCTATCCCAGCCTGTATGTATGAAACTGACTCGAGTGACCAGGACCATCCCCGAGAACCAGCCATCAGCCACCAATCAACTCAGAGAAAGGAAGAGAGAGAAGGGCTACGTAGCCTAGGCAGCGGAAAGCAGAGACGGCATGGGCAGGAGAGACAGCTGATCACCGCCAAGAAGAAGCATGAGGCTCGACCAGCCTCCACAGCCACCCAGCAGCCAGCCCCCCGGTGCAGTCCTGCTGCAAGGGCAGCCCTTAAGCCTTGCAGCGAGCGGTGGAGCCCCCTCCCTCCAACTCCGTGGATGCACCGGGGAGAACCAGAGATCGAGAAATTGACAGGCCATGGGCGCCGCCATATTGCCCGGCGCGAGCAGACGACAGCACCGGCGCGGCGGCGAGGACCCAGGAACGTGCCCACCAGACAGTCGCCCCGGAGGCCCACCAGTGCCGTGCCCCGAAGAGGCGCCGTAGCCCTGCCATGCCCAATCTGCGGACCAATGCCGAAGCGCGTAGCCTTCTCAGACCAGCGGCCCGCCAATCACCGCGGCCCTGGAGCAGCCCAAAGGAAATTTGCAAGGACGCTCGCCAAATTCGGCACTTCGAGTCAGACCGGTAACGGAGAAATTTGCGTGTGCGTGATTGATAGCGGAAAAGTGAGTATTGTTCGCTTTTCGAGTGTTGTGTAAGTGAGTGAGTACTTGTGCCCCAATTCCCCTCCCCCGCCCCAGCCCTCTTACACCCCCTTTTTTTGCGCTTAGTCTTAAGTAAAGATCCTTAATTATTGCGAGCCGGCCCACGAGGTTGGCAGATTCTATTGTTCGTTATTTTGAGTCTTGGCCCCCGTTTAACCGCGAGGCCGAGTGGTGTATTGCGTTCCTTGTTTAATTTAGAGTATTGCGTTCCTCTTGTCCCTATTAGCCCTATCCCTTAACCACCCCCAACCCCTTCCCTTCATTCCCTAGAACCGAGGTAATAATTAAGAAGCCATCGCGTTCGAGAACCTTCCCCCTGACACCCCTCACCTCTCCCCAGCTAGCCGTGCTCGCCGTTCCAGATTTTTCGCCCAAAAGATAAACACTGTACGACCCCCGAGGGTCACACGACGGTGCTACGACCGGATCGTAGCTGGCGCCCAGTCATTTTGGAAAGAGTCTTGAGAAATATTATTTAGAGCCGGCAGCCCTCCTCTCCGTTCCCTTCCGTGGTCCCCTAGTTAAAGTCCCCTAGCCCCCTTCCATTGCGCCGTCCTGAGAATACCTTATAATTTGAGTTGTTTTCATTTTGATTTGCTTTCGTTGCTTTCTTTTCTTTTGTATTGCTTATTCAGCCTAATTATATTTTGTTCCTAATTTTACCCTCGCGTTTCCTTATTTTGAAAACCTCCCAATTAACAACGTTTTGGACCCCTCCCGCTGGCCCACCATAGCCAGGAGGGGGTCACACATTAAACGACATTTTGATGGTTGGACTTGTCATTCAAAGAGACCTGGTAGACATCGTCGCACGTTTCCGCCAACACGAATACGTACTGATTGCAGACATCACTAAGATGTACAGACAAGTTTCAGTTAACCCAGAAGATAGAGATCTTCAGAGAATATTGTGGAGGAACGATGTTAACGCTCCACCCACTAAGTATCGACTTAACACACTCACGTACGGGACAGGACCAGCGTCATTCCTCGCGACGAGATGTCTTGCACAATTATCGATAGAAAACGCAGCAAAATTTCCTAAAGTCAGTAAAATTATTAAAGAAGACTTTTACATGGATGATCTTATAACGGGAGGATCTTCGGTTACAGAACTTCGTCGACACAGGGCGGAAATCAAAGAAATTCTAGAATCAGCTTCGTTTCCGTTACAAAAATGGAAATCTAATTCACAAGCAATTCTTAAGGAAAGTGAAGAAACTGACTCGTCACTCGGTCGCAGCATTGGTAGCGAAACGAAAATACTAAGTTTACGATGGAGAGCAAGTGAAGATCAACTTCACTACAAGGTCTCAGTGACTGAAAACGAACAAAGGCCAACGAAGAGAGTGATTTTATCATTCGTGGCACAACTTTTTGATCCTCTCGGACTTATAGGACCTGCAACAATCAAGGCTAAGATTCTTCTCCAACAACTGTGGCAATTACAGTTGGGATGGGACGAAGCACTTCTTATGGATCTTCACACCAAGTGGACGAAGTATAAAGAAAAACTTTTGGAAATCAATAACATCGTAATTCCTCGACACGCATTGTGCACAAAACCGATGCGGATTGAATTACATGGATTTTGTGATGCATCAACATTGGCATATGGAGCTTGTCTCTATCTGAAATCGACTGATTCATCAAGTGTTACAAGTGTACATCTATTATGTGCAAAATCGCGTGTTGCTCCAATCAAACCAGTCAGCTTGCCTCGGCTCGAATTGTGTGGTGCACTGTTACTTTCTCAGCTTTACATAAAAATGGCTGCTGCACTTACAATTGAAATTCATTAAACAACCTTCTGGTGCGACTCTAGTGTCACGTTGGTATGGATTCGTGGGCAACCTCATCAGTGGAAGGAGTTCGTCCGCAATCGAGTAACAGAAGTTCAAGACACGACAAAAAAGGACGATTGGAGACACGTAAGATCAGAGCACAACCCTGCGGATATCATTTCACGCGGCATCGATCCTGACCAATTGACAAACTCAAGATTGTGGTGGCATGGCCCTGATTGGCTTCAAGAAGACGAAGATACTTGGCCAACTTCAGCATGCCCGCCGGTTGACGAAATACCGGAATCGAAGACTCTTTCTCTCGCTTTTCTTACCGTTGAAGATAACGAGGAGTTATTCGAAAGACTCTCATCGCTACGAAAACTGCAACGAGTAGTTGCATATACGTCCTACGTTACAAGAATAACTCAAAACCATCGCATGAACAGCGTCAAAAGGGAACTTTGACCATCGAAGAATTGCAACACGCTATGGACGTTCTCGTCAAGCTCGCACAACGACAATCCTTCACTGAAGAACTCAAAGATTTGAAGAACCATCGAACCATAAATTCGAAGAGTCATATCATTGATCTTCACCCATTCATCGACGATAACGACGTGATAAGAGTCGTTGGACGTTTGCAAAACGCTCCGCTATCTTTAGCGAAACGATATCCTATTATACTATCGGCGAAACATCCGTTAACTAGACTAATCATAATGCACTTTCATCATCGCGAATTGCACGCCGGACACAATCCTTACACAATCAAAGTATCGCGAAACAAAACCGCTAAAGCGTATCTTTGTCTATTTGTTTGCCTAGCAACAAAAGCAGTTCATCTAGAGATCGTCTTGGATATGTCGACGTCAGCTTTCCTCAACTCACTGAAAAGATTTATCTCGCGCCGCGGTCGATGCAAATCGATTCATTCCGATAACGGTACCAACTTTGTAGGTGCGAATAATGTAATGAAGCAATTCGCGGAATTGCTTACGAGTAAAGCTCATCAAGAAACGGTCAAAAAATTTGCTTCAGATCAATCTATAGAGTGGAAGTTTATTCCGCCTCATTCACCGCATGTAGGAGGTCTATGGGAATCAGCGGTAAAGTCGGCAAAAACACATGCGAAGGCTGTAATAGGAGATACTAGTCTTAGTTTCGAAGAATTGTCGACAGTATTTTATCAAATCGAAGCATGTCTGAATTCCCGCCCTCTATTTCCACTTTCGTCAGATCCAAGCGAACTCGAAGTTCTCACGCCTGGACATTTTTTGGTTGGATCTGCTCTGACTGCACTTCCGGAAGAAGATGTCTCAGATGTAAAATCAAATCGTTTAAATCGTTATGAGCTATTGACCAAGATGCATCAGGACTTTTGGTGACGTTGGTCACAAGAGTATGTCTCACAACTACAGCAGAGAACTAAGTGGAAATCAGAAAAGTCGAACGAAAATGTCAAAGTCGGTAGTATGGTACTATTGCGCGATATCACACTCCCGCTTCAATGGCGCTTGGGGAGAATAGTTGAAGTTCATCCAGGAAAGGATGGACTAATTCATACTGTAATGGTAAAAACTCAAAATGGAACGACCCAGAGAACACTGCCAAGGATATGCGTTCTTCCGATTGAATGATTATATGAATTAACTAAATTAGTTGATAATTTTCATTTCTTATTGAAAGTCAAGCCTTTCAAGCCCGCCGGTGTACGCGCCATGCACGTCGTGTTTCAATGAAATATTCAGGCCCGATTGTGTGAGCGGCCGCGGGAGGCGCTAGTGTTTGTCTGGAACTAAGATGGCGATAACTGGCCATGAGAGCGCACGTAATTTTTCGCGTTCTTCGTATTTCGTTAATGTTACGTCCTCGGGAGAAATCAGGTTCCACATCCGCGGTCGATAACGGAATATCAAAAAGGCCAATCAGTGGGGTCTGGTTTCTATCACA
>JARQST010000061.1:0-20197 GCA_030142225.1 Pachycephus smyrnensis | reverse complement strand
TGAAAGAGTTCGAGACAAAAGAACATATGCTGCGAGTTTTCGAAAAAGTATCGCTACGGCCGACGATAAAATCAAATTCGAAACGCGATTCACGACCGGCGGGCAAGCACGATACGAAATCCGTTGATGTACAAAAAAGCGATGAGAAGAAAGAAGAAAAACAAACGAAGACCGACGAGGAAAAATCGAAGCCAAAAAGTCCGCGTTGTTATAACTGTAACAAATTGGGACATTTGGCGACTGATTGTCAACAACCGAAGCGCGAGAGGGGCTCATGCTTCAAATGTGGCGAGATGGGCCACGTAATTAAGGATTGCCCTACCAAATCTGCACCACCGAAGCAAGTTACTGCGGTTGACGAAACGGAGGATCAAGTCTGCACCGTGTCGGGAGCCACGGAAGAAGAAGAAACTTTTTACAGAGACATCGATTATCAGATAAGTCGTTCCGAGTCCGGTTACAAAATTAGGTTGAATACGTTGATGGATACCGGAAGTAAAATCAGTTTCGTAAAAGAAAGTCTCATTCCGAAAGAGACCGTAGAATCAATTGTAGAACCCTCGGGAAATTATCATGGCATCAATCGCTCTCCGTTGCGCATTGTCGGGTTTGTACGGTTGAACATTACTCTTTATAAAGAAACGATAAACGATCTGACCGTATTAGTTGTTCCGGATTCGACTATGGTAACATCGATAGTATTGGGTCGCGATGTAATGAAGCAGTTCGGTCTGGGGTTGAGAAAATTGGAAGCTCAAGCTGTAGACGACATTATGAATATAGAGATCACCGATCCACGGGATGGAATATCAAACACTCTTAGCATTAATGCCGAAGTACCGAGGGAAGTGCAGGCTAATTTGCGAGAAATCTTTAGAACTGAGTATGTTGAACCCGCGAGACAGAGTTGTCCGAAAGTCGACATGGAGTTAAAACTGAATCTTACCGACGAGAAAACTTTTCATTTTAATCCGCGTCGATTGTCCGTTATCGAAAAAGACGAATTAAGGGGGATACTCGACGACCTCCTAGAGAAAAATAATTCAGCGTAGTAAATCCGAGTATGTTTCACCGATCATCCTGGTAAAGAAAAAGAATGGTGAATTTCGCCTCTGCGTCGACTATCGAGTTCTAAATAAAGTCCTGCGCAGAGACAACTATCCACTCCCCTTAATAGAGGATCAAATCGATGTGCTCAAAGATAAAAAATACTTCAGTATCCTCGACTTGAAAGACGGTTTTTTTCACATTCGAGTCGCAGATGAGTCCGTGAAGTATACCGCGTTTACGACACCGTTCGGAGTATTTCAGTATTTGCAAATGCCGTTCAGGCTGAAAGTAGGACCAGCAAGGTTCCAGAGATTTGTAAACGAAGTTGTAGCCAATTTAATTAGAACCGGGGACATTGTGGTATATATGGACGATGTATTGGTCGCAACTGTCACGTTGGAGCACCACCTTAGGGTGTTGAGACTATTGCTCGAATGTCTGGTTGAGAATCTGTTGGAGCTCCGAATCGACAAATGCAAATTCTTGTGTACACAAATAGATTTTTTGGGCTACCGTATTTCCGAGAACGGAATTCAGCCTAATAAATCGGGAGTCGAGACCATTGAGAAATATCCGATTCCTCAAAACGTGAAAAGCCTGCAGTGCTTCCTAGGGATGACTTCCTATTTTCGGAAGTTCATTGAGGGCTTTTCAGTTATCGCAAAGCCGCTACACGAATTGCTTCGTAAAAACGTAGAGTTCAAATTCGGTGAAGAACAACTAAAAGCATTTCAAGAGTTAAAACAAAGACTGCAAGAGGCACCTGTATTGAGTATATACAGTCCTCACGATGAGACGGAGCTCCATACGGACACTAGTTCACATGGTTTCGGTGCCACGCTTATGCAAAGAAAGAAAGACATGAAGTTTCATCCGATATTTTATTTTTCCAAAAGGACGACTGATGCTGAAAGCCGTTACCACAGCTTCGAGCTGCAAACTCTAGCAGTTATCTACGCGTTGCGCCGTTTTCGCGTTTATCTCCACGGTATCAAATTCAAAATTGTCACGGATTGCGCGTCAATGCGGATGACTTTAGATACAAAGGAAATAAGCCCACGAATTGAACGCTGGGCAATCGAGCTTATGGAATACGACTACGTTTTGGAGCACAGAGCCGGTAGTAAGATGCAGCATGTCGATGCTCTCAGCCGCGTTACGACTATTCTGGTAATTGAGGATAATCCACTCGAACTAGAGTTAGCGATCAGTCAGAACCGCGACCCCACAATACGAAAACTTCGCGAGAAACTCGAGACGATGCAAGATAAACAATACGAGATGCGAAATGGACTTGTATACAAAAAGAAAGGTACAGATTTGAGATTTTTTGTACCGGAGAAAATGGAAGGTCATGTACTACGAAAATACCATGATGAACTAGGACATTTCGGGCCGGAGAAAACGCGGGCCGCGATTGACCAAACTTATTGGTTCCACAGATGCGCGCAAAGATTAAGGACCACATTCGTAATTGTTTAAAGTGTATTGCATTCCAACCACGTACGGGCAAGTCCGAAGGATTCTTACACTGCATACCCAAGGGCAACGTACCTTTTGAGACCTTACACATGGATCATGTAGGACCCATAGATCAGAAGCATCTGATAAAATGGTACAGTTTGGTAGTTGTAGACGCTTTTACAAAGTTTACGAAATTGTACGCGACGAAAACGACGGCGTCGAAAGAAGCGATTGAGAGTTTGAGATATCAATTTTCGAATTATAGCCGTGCCCATACGATAGTGACCGACAGAGGAAGCAGTTTCACCTCAAGTGAGTTTCAAGAATTTCTCAAGGAAAATAACGTACGACACGTGCTGGTGGCTACGGGATCACCAAAAGCAAATGGGCAGGTCGAACGCGTAAATCGCGTGTTGAATCCAATCCTTGCCGAAGTAGTCGACAATCCTTCCGGAAAGTATTGGTATAAGGTGTTAACAGAGGCTGAATTTGCAATTAATAATACGAAAAACAAATCCACCGGCGATACACCAAGTTGATTACTATTCGGGGTGTCTCAACGAGGTCCGAACATCGACGGAGTTAAAGAGTACTTAGAGGGTAGTAGTCCGTCGGTTGAACGTGATCTCGAATCCATTCGCGCAAAAGCAGAAAAAAATATTCAGAAAAGTCAAGAATATAATCAGCGTTACTTCAATCAAAGTAGAAAAGCACCGCGACAATACAAAGAGGGTGATTACGTTGGGATAAGAAACTTTGACAGTACACCGGGAGCACCGAAGAAACTGATTCCCGAATTTAAGGGCTCCTACGAAATAGCTAAAGTCCTCAGGAACGACCGGTATATAGTTAGGGATGTAGAGAACTCCCAATTATCGCGACGTCCTTATGAAGGAACGTGGGAAGCTGTCAATATCAGACCCTGGCGCGACGGAGTAACCACTGTTACTTAGAAATAAGAAATAAGATTAAAACGTAGTATATAAGCAATACCTTTGTTATCATCGATTTCATAACTGTGTCCGAGGCCGGACAATTGATCAGAAAAGGCCGAACTGTGAGGCGATATTTATGTTCGTATCCCGCGCAAATAACACGAGAGCCGTTCGGCGAGCGGGAACGATAGCGACGCCGAGCTACGCGTCGTGGAGGGGGAAACGAGAGACGAGCGAGGAGAAGAGGCAGAGACAGCAGAACTTCAGTCCAGCCATTATTGTTTTCTCTCCCATATTAAATAAAACTATTCTTACTCTTTAACCTGAGTGTCTATTATTTTATGAGATAACCCTTACATAAGGAAAATGTGTTTATACATTAATTAAACATATGTACTGTTGAACATTTTCTTTAGCACAATATATTTATCGGTGACATACGTCACAAGGTATTTACGTTCGATTTCTGTTACTGCATATCTTTGCATTGTGCATTTATTCATTCCGCGTCAATATAGATTTCATTTCAGAATTTGTTTAATATATTTTACCGAATAACAAAAACTTGTGAAATACCCCCCCAAAACACTTCTGTGTAAAAAACCTCGCCAAGTACAGGATTGCTGTGAATTCCCCTTCTTAAAAAAAGCACTATACCTTACATTATGGTTCTACATACAAAAAGTATTGAAATCATATCACAATGCCAAGTACATAAGTTACTAAATATCTGCTTTTTATATGATCTGGCACTGGTTCATCATTTTAATTGTATTTGCAGTATTTCCTGTAACGTCTTCACTACTCTTTTATGTTATTACAGCTGCTTATATTTAAGTATGATGTAATTGTCATTTAATAATTTATAAAACGTTAGGTGATTCCTTATCGAGTACTACTTGGCGGGTCTGTGCCAAAAATTTCATGGTACTGACATTCAGTAAACTCATAGCATTTAAAAATTGTTTTTTATTAGGCTTTTACTTTTTTATTTACATTCCTTGATTCATTACTAATATCACAAGCGTTATTATATCTAATTATATTTATGTGTTGTAACGTGGCGTTACAAAGCTGGAGGGGGTACCACGTAGGAATGACCGAAAAATAAATAAATAGGACTTATCAGGACGGACAGTTCTGGAGACGAAGTTGGGTTCGGTGGCACAGTGGTAAGTGCCCTGACTTGGCAGTCCGAAGGTATCGGGTTCGATTCCCGATCAGAACTCCTAATTTTTCGGAAATTCCTAGCCCTCCAGCGCTCCCTGGCGGCCCTCTGGATAAATTAATTATAGCGGGTGGATCCGGGCAACCCGTTATAGTGTATATGAGTGAGATGCAACGATGTGCACTGTCTGCCAGTGAATTTTGGAAAGTACAGTAAAACCTATTAATAATGTTACGCTTGAAACCAGCCATCTAACAATATCCCAACTCTCCACTTCTTTAAGTTGTGCTTGCGCCGAGATTGAGTAAGTATGGTTAAAAAAAAAGTGGGGATAAACTATTACGGTTTCGAGAGACTCGGTCGAGTCCCACGCCAATTACAGGCAACCTGCGGTAGAGGCGCAATTTTACGAAGGGAGAAGTCTATGTTATTGAGAGGTTTTACTGTATTATATATTGTAACGACGATTTCTCGCCCGCTAACAAATAACTGGCACCCTACGAAAAATACCACAAAAATTGCAAGAAATAATTAAAAGTCAAATTGGGCGCCAGGTATAATAACAATTACACTGTCGAAATGGTCTCCGAAAGATACCCTGGCCAGCTCTTCGATGGTAGGGGTCATGGGAGACACAGAATGTAACTGAAAAAGCTACAAACACTACGGGCTAGACAAGTACAAGTAAAAGAAACCAGAGATTTCGTTATTAAAGCGGTACCCACAAGGCGGGCCCGATTTATTAAACAAATAGAAAATAAAGAAATTATAAAAACTCAGAGTATTATGGACCCACGATTCCTTAACAAGTTTAAATAAAAATAGAATGTATGAAAATCCAAAATAGGGGAACAACGGTTCCGTAAACAAATCAATATTATAAAAATCGAAATAGGGACAACGGTCCCTCCACGTAAGACCAAGGGAACCCGAATGTTCCCATAAACAATTATGATACAAGTAAAGAATAGCTTAATTAACACAATCAAAAATATGACACTAACTTGAAATCTAACAATACTGTACAATATGATATCTAATACACGGAAGGGTAATACCGGAGATTAGGGCCTCTCGGTCCTAAGACGCTATACAATCTTAAAGGGTGGAACAATTCACAATTATCACCGTGAGAATATTCTATACAATATTTAATTTGCTAATCTCGCCTTTAGACGTGTTTATTCGAGCAGCTGACAGTCACCTAAGCGGTCGCTCTGTCAACTGGTGTTTACAAACTTGGCTCGTGGATTGACGCACACACGCAACGTTCAAACGGGACCTTCTAACTCCTCCCTCGAATGGGTCATATCCGTTAGATAATGGTAATTCTAAGACGCAATTCGTTATCCCGCGGCGAAGAGATCCTAAGTTCGAGTCAGTTACCGGGACCGATTTTCTTCCGACACTCTCCGAAGACAAATCCGCAAATCTCCACTCGACCTCGTACACTATTTTAATCTCTAACCTTGATATACATTTCTTGCGCAATCCTTACATTACCCTTAACGAGACCGAAACGATTACGCGCGGCGTGGACTGATAAAGGCGAACATGCTTAAGGATATTAGCATGCTAGGTAAAACACAAAACGCAATACTCATGGTATAAGATATCGGATCCTCGAGATCGACACCGGGTTAGCCTGCATCAGATCCAATCGAT
The DNA here is from genome assembly GCA_030142225.1 of Pachycephus smyrnensis. Classification (NCBI taxonomy): domain Eukaryota; kingdom Metazoa; phylum Arthropoda; class Insecta; order Hymenoptera; family Cephidae; genus Pachycephus; species Pachycephus smyrnensis. The sequence goes on along the minus strand of JARQST010000061.1, from coordinate 13,915 downwards.
CGCGCAGGCGTAAGGCGACACGTACTACCTAGATCAAAGATCCAATAGCCAAATCTACGGCCCCGCTATCTCGACCAAGTACCAACAAGAAATCAGGACTCTTAGCGTCACTCACCCTTTAGAGCCCTATCCATCGCTTCCTCTCGCTCCATCCCGCTATCCTCCTCTCTCTCTCTAGATCACTCTCTCTTTCTCTATTGCTATTTGCTCTCTTCCTTATTCGCACTGTTCGCACTTGACCAAAAAGGACTACTCTCCACTCGAAAGTACGGCTACACCGCAAGTGACGCTAAGACACTTCGGAACCGGTAAGGTATCCTAGTGGCGCGCAAGAATACCACCCCGCCGGCCAATCACCGTCACGCGATCCCCGAATCGCATTTATTCGTCGGCGATCTTCTATCGTTTTCCCCTATCTTGTAAGAAGCAATGCCCGTTGTTTTTGGGCTTTTCATGGAGATTGCAGCGTCTCTTCTTGAGGCGGGAATCTCATCCGCCTCTAATCCCCCGTTGCGCGGCTCCAGGCCACAGCTGCAAAACCCCCCCCCCCCCCCTTTAAGTTGTTTCTAGGGCCCCGCCGATTCCTTGAAATTTTTCCGGTTCCTTATCGGAATCGGTGTAAACATGCAAACAAAAATAATGTTCCCCGAGGGAAATTAATAAACAATTCTTAACGGCAATATCAGTCCAGCGCACGCACGCAACAGCAACGATGCCTTTCGGGCCCTACGGTGTAGCCTCTCTTTTTCCACCCTACTCTTGCGATTTTGTGATGTGCAAAAAGTGCCACGTCACAATATATAGTAAATTGTATGTACAAAAATACCTAAATCTTCATTAAACTTATTGTATGGAAGGGCGTATTCACACCATGCTGAATTGAGAATGAACATTGTGAAAGCTGGCAAACGATATGTTCCCGTATTATTCATTTGCAGTGATTTGCCTTAGTGTTAATGCGGCCTACAGCAAATGCGAACACTGTATTTTGAAAATTGACTCTCGTTTGAGTCTTCGCGGCATCGCGGCATAATAAAGTGTGACGTATTTTTCTGACCACGCGAGAGCTCAACCTGGGACACGTCACCTTCGGCCGTTCACCCCCGTTCATGCATCCGCAAGCCACGGCTAGGCGCCAGCCAGCTTTTGTTCCACCGGTACCGACAAACCGGTATGTCCTGAGAGACGAGGAGAACCTCCCCGACTCCACCAAAAACGGCTCAAACCCGAAGGGAGCCCGTCGATTTTTGGGGGCGCGTGAAGTCGACAAACGCAACCGGAACCGTCAATTTTTGGGGTCGCGTTGAATGGACAAACGCAACTGGATGCATGAACGAGAGCGAACGGTTGCGGAAATGCACGGCTGCTCAGTATGCAGGTTGTGGTAGAGAGGGTCGGAGTTAGGCCAAGTAGATAGTGGAAATCTTCGAAATCTAAACGGACGAGAACGCGAACGACCGATTAAAGGGGCGAGAGCCGAAGAAACATCGCAGAAGCACCGAAATCGCGGAAACAGCCACGAAGGCGGGGCGAGATCTTTCGTAAACTAACCAATCGGAATTCCGGCACCAATTACTAAAACTGGTACGACTCACCAGAGCTGATACGCCTAATCCATAGGGAACCGGGAGCAATATCCAGGGCTATCCCTTACAGGGCACTCCACCACTGCACTAGGATGCACCTCGAGAACACGGGAAAATAACTTTCGATATCTTTAATTTTTCGGGAGCTAGTACGAGAACACTACACGGCAACGTGCACTACATGCGCGTACGAGAGCTTAACGTGCCGCCTAGGCAAACACGGGTAGAAAAATTATCAACACGGTAGCGCGAGCCAGCTCATGGCACCTCGTCGGTGTCCAGAGACAGACTGACTTTTCGATAACAATTTGCGAGAACGGATTATTCTGATTGGTCGAAATCCCATCGCCGGTAACTATTGTCTCCTCCCTCGAGCCGTCCCTTTTACTATCGGTAGCGTCTTTTAACAATTCGGTAGCATATCAATTTCTTGAGATCCTCCACGACCGCTTCCCCTGTGTATAGGAGGAAAACAGGGCTCAACATACCCAAACCAGGGCCAAGGGGTTCCTCCCCTGCCCGTACCCTTAAACAACTCCTCCGCCCGTTCTCCAGCCCACTGCAACTCCCTGATGGGGCGCCGGTATTGCAGCCGGGCTTCTGCAGGTTCGTGGAGGAATCTCGTCGGGCGCTCTCCCCTGCTGGGCAAATCGTTTCCTCGAGACTTTCTCCTCGCGACAGGTTCGAGCACCCCGACCTCTACTAATCCCAAAACAGTGTCTATTGTCGAGAACTTTAACTCAACGTGCGAATCTATCCGAGAGCCTAATCTCCAAGCGGGGCGACGACTTGGGGAGGGCCAGCAAAGGCGTAAGCGGTATCTAAATCGATAGCAAGAGCCTTTTGTGACCGTGAATTCAAAAATCACGTCACAAAAGAAAAGTTTATTTTATCTAAGGCACGGACCCGCCAAGTAGTACTCGATAAGGAATCACCTAACGTTTTATAAATTATTAAATGACAATTAAACCATACTTAAATATAAACAGCAGTAATAACATAAAAGAGTAATGAAGACGTTACAGGAAATTCTGCAAATACAATTAAAATGATGAACCAGTGCCAGATCATATAAAAAGCAGATATTTAGTAACTTATGTACTTGCCATTGTGATATGATTTCAATACTGCTGAAACTAGACGCGGCAACCATCCGGAAGCCATGAATGTTAACGATGATTCTGGCCGCGAAAGCCTCAAAACTAAGATTTCTATACTTTTTGTATGTAGAACCATAATGTAAGGTATACTGCTTTTTTTTAAGGAGGGGAATTCACAGCAATCCTGTACTTGGCGAGGTTTTTTACACAGAAGTGTTTTGGGTAGGTTCCCTTATGACCACGGAAAGTAAATTGGGTTGGGTTATCTCCTGGTAATTGGCCGTTTGCAATGACTAGGTTGTTATTTTCGAGACATTTCAATAGTTTAACACCTCTTGTGTTTACAGTTGTATCCAGAGAGTTAAGTTCTCCTGTTTTTGAGTTGACATCGCCGCCTATGAAAACAGGCACAAGAGGGAATCGCTCGGATGTTTCATCTAGTGTGTTGTTAAGGGTAGCGAGTGCACCTTCGTAGTTTATAAGCGGCCCAAGATAAACTGCGCTGACTATGAGCTCTTCTGTCAATGAATGAAGTTTGGTAGCTAGAAATTCAGTGGTACATTTTAGAATTTCAGCTTGAAAATGGTTTTATTATACGCTATAATTAAACTTCCTTTTGCACGCCTTTTTGCAAAATCTTTAGTTGCAAATGTATAAATTAGATTATAGTCGAGTAACCAAGAAGGATTTTATAGATATTAACGGCTCTATGGTCCAGATTTCTGAGAAGTAGATAATGTCATACTTGGTGATGTATTTGGTGATATCAGAAAAGTTTTCGAAGCCTCGAACATTCCAGAATACAGCTCGTATACGTGTTTCCGCGTGACTGCGTTCTTCTCTGTAGCTGTTCTCGCCTTCCGATTCTGGTGCTAGACTTTCTATTGATCTGCTGCAATTCGAGAATTTTTCTGTTTTGTAACGTGATTTTTGGAAAATCGCGTTATAAATTCGAAACCTGCTGATTTGATTCCGCTTAATCGACCGGCAATCCTACACGTCGGTACTCTTAGTATTAAGCAGGGCAGACTCCCGAATTTTGTGTAGTTTTGTTTATCGTCCTTCGGTTCTTTGATTTCTCTTTCCTAGCTTTCTTTTCTTTTTCTGGCATTTTTCTCACGCAGCCTATCACCCACCCATACTGCTATCGAGAACTGGACAATTTTGGAGCCGTTTTGAAGACTGGAAAACTTTGGAGACTTTTAGAGATATTTTTGAAGAATTTCGGAAAATTTTGAGAGCTGTGGAGATTTTGCAACTATGTCGTCGCTCTCGCCTAAGGAGCCTTACCGCTGCGCACTTAGGGCCCACGGCAAACCACGGAGTACCCGGGATGAGACTCCCTCTACCTATCTATTGACCGTCTATTTGGGGTGCACCTCGGAACATCGCCACCTTGCCGCGGACAGGCTTCTCTCCGTCCCGGCGCCTGGAAGAGCGAGCTCCTAAGCCAGCCGACCCGACTTGACCGCCGGGGGACGTAGCAGGGGGGCAGCCTATTCGTCGGGCCCCCGCGTCCCGTCAGTCCCATAAAGAGCCCGCCGCAACGAGCCACCTTGGCAGACGTCGACAAGTCCTGTCAAGTTTCGATTATCATCGTCCGTCTCCAAGTCCCACTCCCGATTCCGATATTTATTGGCCAATTAATTGGCATATTTAGAGATCCAGGGTAGGGTACGTTAACCCCCCTGAGAGAACACACCTGTGTGTCTCGTTCACTTATGTTTGAGACCGCCCACGGGCTAATACGTATTAACTTGGTGAAAATCTTTCGTTATTTGAAAATGTGGTTTGTGAATTTCGAGAAATAACACGTCCAGGCCTTCTGCCTGTTTGACTGTGTTGCGTATAATTAGAGAGCGAATGTCTTTCTGCTCTCGTGATTGTTAAAAGGACGATAGTGCAGTTCGTGTTATGTGTTAGATTACTAATTTATTTGCTTTTTCTTTGTGTCGCGATAAGATGTGTTCTTCGAAGTTAATTTCTGTTTCCGGAGTCTTCCCTTGTGTATCGTAAGAATTGGGAATTTCTAAAACAATTTGCTAATCTATAATCTCGCTTCTCGGTTTGCCTATGCAAAAATTCCTAAATTCTTTCGCTACCGATACTTTTGCTTTGATATAATTTCTGACTTAAACTGTATTCTCTGTGCCTATTATATTTTATTGTGTCTAGTATTTGATTATCGCGTATAGAGTTTAACAGTGTACCAATTTTGCTTAGTTTTACTTTTCTAAATTCAAACTACATATTTTTTTTGTAATTCCTTTCGTATAATCACTATTTGAGAATCACGTTATTACTTGTGAATTTATTATTCTAACCCCTTCAGGGCAACCCAGTATATTTGGCGTAGTATATGCTGTTTTACTTGGTAACCTTTCTCTAGTAAGGTAAACGCTCCTATTAGTGGCAGTGCTCCTATTAGTGGCAGGTTACGATCTTTCGTGTTATATTGACTCTTCTGGACGAGTTATAGATTATAGGTTATAGACGAGCTTCATAAGGTATGCCACTAATGGGTACATGCAGCGGCCACTATTGGGAACAAGTCAGTATCGAGGGTGCCACTAATAGGAGCAACCACAATTATTTTTTCATTTAGCCATATTTTCCGAAAGAACATAGCTAATGGGTCACATTGGGGGGTTTTTGGTTAGCTAAAAATGTCCTCTCCACGGCAGAATTCATTTCGAAGACCGGCTATTAATAGTTTCGTCAATATTTCGATTCTTCTGTGACGCAATTCTTAACCTGCCACTAATAGGAGCATTTACCTTAGAGTCTAACGAGCGATAATGGAATACTTGAAATTGTTATTTCATATTGTTGAATATATCGCTTTCTCTACGGTCAAATTATCGGTAACTAGTTCTCGACACGTAGGATAGTAGATTGTTCACCATACTGGTCAATGACTGTCGTTGCGATCGAAACCCCTTCTCTCTTACTCTTTCCTATTGTACGCCTGCCTGAGTAACGATTAGTCGTGTTGAGTGATTTGTTTTCTAATCTTTTGGTTTTGTCTCCATCTCACATATTTCATGTAATTTGTTATGATCACTTATTTGATCTAATAAACAGTGAACATCGTCAAGTTATATATTTGCATAATTTATTAAGCACCACTGCATACGAATTCTGCTACCTTTCAAATACTCGTAACAGGTTATGGGCCCAGCCACGTGCTTGATAAATGTGTGCGTCGTATGTTAAGTGTCGTAAATGAATAAAAAGGACACTGTGGCAGAAGTTAGTGCTTTTGAAGATTCTGCAATCGAAGATCGAACATTATTGGATCAAAGCATAGAAGAATTCTACGGGATAGACATTGATCAAGATAATACAATGGTTCAGATACAAGTGCCAGATTCACCAAAAATTACAAAAATGGCTGAGTCGAGAGTGTATCAAATTCACCGCTTCAACGGGCAGAACTATTAACTGTGGCGACGACAGATGGAGATGTATATGATGGAGAACAAGTTGAAGCCGTACATCTTGGGCACAATACCAAGGCCAGATCAGAACGCACAAGCGTGGGATGATAAAGACGCTGAAGCTCAGGCGTTTATCATGAGGAGTCTTCAGTTAGAACAATTGAAGTACCTCACTGACTGTACGACCGCGGCTAAAATATGGTCCAGGTTGAAAACTGTACACTCTGAAAGAAGTGAACTATCCACACAGGTACTGTTAGAAAAGTTCATAAACAGTAAAATGGACGAAGAGGAAAGCATGGCTGAATACGTAGCCAGAGTCACCTCGCTCGCGCAAAGGCTGTGATATGAATCTCGAGCAGAAAGAACCCATGGTGATTGCAAAGATTCTAAGCAGCTTACCCGCCAAGTTTGATCACGTGAGAACAGCGTGGTATGCGGTGCCTCGAGCCGAGCAAAACATTGAGTGCCTAACAGATCATTTAGTAAATTAAGAATCGCTTATCAACCTCCGGTCGACCGCTGAAGACAACAAATCTACGCCAGGAGCTGCCTCTTCAGCTAGCAGCAGTAGAATGAGAGGGAGAAGCAACTACAAAGGGTCGAACAAGGAGGACAAACAGAAGAGATCTGGTAAATGTAATTATTGTCACAAACAAGGACATTGGGCCAGAGAGTGCTTTAAACGACAGAAAGATATATAAAACAAGCATGGAGCTGGTCATTTTCGATGACGGTGGTCAACGTGTCAACTTCATGAAAGGAAATCTGATCATCGCTGATGGAATCAGAGAGAACAGACTCTACAAGATGAATTTAGGGCCAGTCAAAACTGTCGAGTTGAACCATGTATCCTCAGGGTCACTTATGCTGTGGCATGAACGTTTGGGCCACGTGAACTTCAAGACACTTCGACACATGAACAACAAGGGAGTTGTTACTCATCTCAAAATTGATCAAATATCGGAAGAGAACCTATTTTGTGAAGGCTGTGCCTATGGCAAATAACATCGTCTGAGTTTTCCAAAGTTAAGAGCAAGACGAGCAAGTATTGTGTGTGAGACCTTCCATGTTGATTTATGTGGCAAAATGAGCACATCTTCAATTGGTGGTGCGAACTATTTCATGATGCTAAAGGATGATTTTTTCAGATATTGATATGTCTATTTCTTAAAATCCAAAACAGATGTATTGGAGAACCTCATGAAATTTTGTGCTGAGGTTGAAGCTGATGGCCACAAAATTAAAAGACTTAAATCTGATGGTGGCCTGGAGTTCTGTAATGAACAAGTAAGACAGTTTCTCTTGAGTAAAGGGATCAAACATGAGATCTCAACACGAAGAGCACCCGAGCAAAATGACTTTATAGAACGACAGAATAGAACGATCATTGAGAGTGCCAAGGCAATGTTGCATGGAAGGCAGCTACCATTATGCCTGTGGGCAGAAGCAACGTACACTGCAGTATATCTGAAAAATCGAACAGCAACAGAAACGATCGGCGGAGTTACACCGTACGAAAAATAGTTTGGATCAAAGCCTTCAGTAGGACATCTCAGAGTTTTTGGGAGTGAAGTCTTCGTTCACATTCCAAAGGAACAACGAACAAAATGGGAGAAGAACTCAATAAAATGCCAGATGATTGGCTACAATGATGACAGCAAGGCGTATAGACAGAAGAATGTTAATCAGAAGAGATGTGATATTCAAGGAAAGCCACACCAGTCTACATGAGATGACTGAAATAAAGATTATGAGGAACGATGCCAACAAAGAAGAGACCATCCAACGTGAAAAAGAACGACAATTTCCTGAGAGCAAGAAACCCAAGAAGAATTACAGAAATCCAAGATTACTCATTCCTAGATATCCATATAATACAAGAAAGGGATCAAGATCAAATGAGGATGAATCCGAGGAAGTTCTGACTATAGCTGAGGTGTGTGTAGCCCAGCTGGAGCCCACAAGCTTAGAAGATGCTATGAAGGGTGAAGATTCAAGGAAATGGTTGGATGCAATAAGTGAAGAAATCGATTCATTAGGGGAGAATGATACATGGGTACTAGTTCCACGAGATGAAGATAAACATGTCATCGCCAATCGTTGGATCTTCAAGAAAAAGTACAAGAGCAATGGTGAGATTGACAAATACAAGGCCAGACTAGTTGCAAGAGGTTGTTCACAAAAAATATGGTATTGATTACCAGCAAATATTTGCGCCAGTAGTGAAATATGGCTCGGTCAGAACACTACTAGCAATCGCAGCAGCTCAAGATCTAGAACTTTACCAATTCGACGTCAAAACCGCTTTTCTACACGGTGAAATTGAAGAGAACATTTATATGGAGCTACCATATGGTTTTGAGGAAGATGATCGAGTTTGCATGCTGAAGAAGAGCCTGTATGGTTTGAAACAAGCCTCTAGACAATGGAACATAAAGATTGTGAAATTCTTGTTAAACTGTGGTCTAGAACGATCTACAGCTGATCCATGTATTTTTATTTCGAAGTCCGAACACTCTACCCTGTACCTAGCCCTATACGTGGACGATGGACTGATTTGTGGGAACGATGTTTCATTCATCAAGAGATTATTAAATGAACTGTATCGAAAATTTGTACTGTTTTGCGACCCCAAATGCTAATGCCTTGTTATTCGCGAAGAAATTTGGCATATCAGATTTTCTATGATATGTAACTTTTAGCCCGAATTATGTTTAGCTTGCCTGTATTAGGATCCGTATTTATTCCGCGTATACTAGGAAAAGTCTCGTAATCTGCAATGTTAGCCTTTTTCTATTTTATTTTGTCTTGCGAATTTATTGTATAGTTCTTGCGTATCCTAGCGGCCCGTACCGCTCCCAATAATTAACTTCCCGTCCCCGCACTCTTCTAGCTAACCTTTTGTACCGATTTCTGTTCCTTTCGCGGCAATATCCTGCATATATATTTCATCTGTCTATGCTTCTCACTACTTTCCCCTAGTATTAAGCTTTGCTTAAGTACTTTTGTAAAAATTGGTTGACCCCTGATAATGCACCTCTTACCCTTTGCACTCGACGATTTTTTCGCTAGGGCGAACTAGCAACTCCAGACGATTTTTCGAATATTAGGCAAGTTTCTTACAGCTACTTTAAAATGATTTTATACACAGACAAATGTATACAAATAATATATTTTAATATTTTATATATTTTTACGTTTTAAAAACAAAATATTTTAAATATTATGCTCTGTATTTGTTCTTTGTGTGATATTTTATGAAGCAATCGCCAAGATGCCTCCTCGGTTTGTCGGGACACGTATCGCAGTAATATGTTGTTTCATGTCTTCCGCCGGGCTTATTTCATTCAGAGCAAACCTTGCAATCCTTCTTAACTCCTCTTAGAATAACATGCAGCTTTCCATTCAAACGGATTTCATTGAAACTGGAAGTCGAAGTAGCAGCTTGATCACGAGTCTGGCGAAAGTCTCCTATGAATTGGTCAACCAAAGTTTTTACATGCCGCAGATGACTAAGCGGTCGTTCGTTTCTGTTTTTTCTCCAGTTTCTAAAGAATATAAGAGTTAATTGAACATATTTCTAAACCTCCAAAAAATAGCTTACGCCACCATTTCAAAGACTTCATATATTTTCTATAGTATGTGATAACATTGGGTTTTTTGACAGTAACTTTAACACCACCTCGTAAAATCCTTTTCACGAAAGTTATTCCCGCATTATCCCAAGTGGTTAAAGATGTGACAATCCTTTTGTCTTACCACGCCAGAACTAAAGTATTGCCTTTGCGATATGCTATCGTGGATTTCTTGTGGAATTTTAGATTTTTTATTACATTTGACAACTCCTTCCTATTTGTTAGGATCATCCCGGTTAAATGGCATTTCAGTTTGCGTAATTCTTGAGCCAAGATGTAGCTTGTATAATACCGATCCGTAAACATATGGTGTCCCTGAGCACAAGGAATTTTATCCAACAACATTTTGTAAAGGTGTAGTGGAATTCTGGTTAATACCGGAAGATCAGGAGTTATCAATTGCTCTGTTGTGAGAGCTCCATAATAGGGTAGAATACCACAAATATAGCCAGTATTTGAATCTGCTATCATGTAAACTCTAATATTCCATTTGGTTGGTTTCTTTGGATTGTAGGTAATGAATGAAACTCGACCTTTGAATTTGATACTGGACTCATCCACACAAATCTGTTCTCCCGGTATAAAATAATTCAAGAATTTTAAATTAATGTAATCGAGGAAGCAACTTACTAGCTGCAAACGTGTTCTCGGATTTGTATTTTGTGTTGACATTGTTTTCAAATGAAGCATCCAAAAAATCTGATTGAATCTGTCTCTCGTGAATGTGTGTGGATAAAAAGGAATGTAGCTTACATTAGTCCTTGACCAATACTCTTGTAAGTTTGCCAGCGACATGATCCCCATATTTATTATTACTTCAATAAATGCCCAGAATTCTTCGTTGGTCACATTATGCGAAGTTTGCCATATCGAATTCGACGGTAGCGACCTCCCTTCCAACTTTTTTGTAGCATAATTATTTGTTTTACATAGTATTTCATTAATGAGTCCATCGGTAAAAAACAGCTTTAAAAATCCACTCGTTCTTTTATATTTGAAGATATTTGCGGTCCTGCGGGTTTTTCGCCGGATATAAACTGTATTCTTGGTGGTGTTTCTTCAGATTCTGTGCACCATATCCATTCTGAACTTTCTGTGTCTTCTGTGGTATCACTATTGCTTTCACATTCACTGTCTATTATTCTGATTTTTCACTTTCTTACACCTCTTACTTCATCGCTATCTTCATCACTGCTTTCGTCCACTTTATCATCAAGTGCTTTATGTGTAGAGGTAATTTCGTCGTTCAACAACGAAAAATCAAATTCATCTTCACTTGAACTGATTTCAGTACCACATTCCATGCTTATAGGGCTCAAAAACTTTGGAAATAATATTCCTACTACCACGACTGTCAATCCGCGATCACGGACTAATTTGAGATAAGAAGATTATACATAAAGAGATAAGGAACTTATTCATGCATCCATATTGCTAACAACGCTTCGAGGTTGGACGAAATCTAACATAAGCAAACCTTGTCACCGCTTAGTCGCCACTCGAGTTGCCGCATCAAAGCGAGTGGTGACCGAGAGTCGTCTCTCGAGTGCAAAGGGTTATTCTGCTTTTGGGATTTCTGACACTCTAATTTTTTCTTATGTTATGTAGGCTTCTTTCTTGGTTTAATACAGCTTCGGTGTGTTCACATTACTTCCTAATGTTTTTCTAGATTTTCTTGCTTTTCAATGTTTCTTGTCTGGACCTACCTTTCTCATGTACACCACGATGCTCTCCCAGCCAAACTAGCCACTGAATCGGGTATTGCGTTTACCTTCTCTCTCCTCTCTAGTCGTGCTTTGTTTCTCTTCCATTCGGGTAGCCCTTAGGTTTAATTTACCGAGTTAGATTAAGGATTTTTGCGATTTTTCATAAAGTTATGATTCGAATCTAGTTTGTAGGAAATTAAGGAGGGTTTCTTGCCTGGTGGTGTCTCTCTCCGAGTATCGGGTTAGGTTTAGGTTAGTTTTCAGTTTTTTTAAAAGTATTTTTCGATTTTGGAACTTAAGTAGCAAGGCTACCCGTATTTTCGCGATTTTGATATTTAGAGCGGATACTTTGCACCCGCGGTATCTCCGTAAGGAATACTTTGCGCCCAATACCTCCCGCGTGTAGATGTTTATCTGTTCGAGAGAGAGAGAGAAGGGTCCCGTTTTGCGACAGCCGCCGTTCGAGAGGGCGGAATACATTGTTGATGGAGATCGAAGTACGTCGCGAATTTGGCGCCCCGCGCGCGACCCGACTAAGACCTCTGTCTCGAGATCTCGGGATACGTCACTGCTCTAGGGTATCCATTGTGGAGCCAGGCGCGCGAATCACCGCATTCCTCCTTCTATGAGTATTTCCGAAAAAGTGACGTCGCAGTTTATTTGCTATTTTTTTATTACTAGTCGCAGTTTCTGTGTTTTGTTGTTCGCCATGAGGCCGTCACGCATTGGTCCATAATGGAGCCGGTTTGAAAGCTTCGTCATGGATTATACCGCCTCCTCGTTGATAATTTCAGAGATTTCCGCCTCTGTCATAGCTTGATTATTGCGGTATACCTTCGCGCCTTTAAGGGAACATAGTCACCTTAAAATAAAAAAGTCGAAATTTTTTTATTGCAGTTTACTATTTTTTGAAGTAGTCTCTACCTTAAAAAATGGCGGAGTTGAATCCGTAATAATAAAAAAGTTACAAACATTTTCCTACTGTAAGACGTTGCAGCCTTTCGGCTGCTCTTTTCCGTCATTTCAATACTAGTTCCCGCAAACTAGCAACTTTGTGAATAAGTCTGTTTATACAGCTGATTTTTGAAAACGTTTGAATTATATAATCGTAAGCTTCTCATTTTCATGATAGATTTTAGTCAAATGTATCCGAAAAATGAATTTCATTGGTTGTAATGTGTGTGCCAACAGAAAGCGTTCTGTCAGTCGTGCACGTAAACGATCAAGTGTATATAATGTGAACTATAACGGGTTGCCCGGATCCACCCGCTATAATTAATTTTTAATCCAGGGCCGGCAGGGAGCGCTGGAGGGCTAGGAATTTCCGAAAAATTAGGAGTTCTGATCGGGAATCTAACCCGATACCTTCGGACTGCCAAGTCAGGGCACTTACCACTCTGCCACCGAACCCACTGTCCGTCCTGATAAGTCCTATTTATTTATTTTTCGGTCATTCCTAGGTGGTACCCCCTCCAGCCTGTAACGCCACGTTACAGAACATATCCAAGCAGCAAGAAGACATTGAATCGAATCCTTCTGCTAGAAAAATGAATTTGGCAGACTATCCAGATAGTGATTTCGAAGAACATCGCCTTTTTGATATAATAGTACTATTTGGTAGTCAAAGTGTAGTGTCGTGCAAAGTGTGTGGTGGAAAAATTATAGTTCGTGAATTGGAATTGCAGGGTTTGGGGGACAAATATAAAGTGACATGTGAAAATTGTGGAGATGTGAATACTTTTTCAAATAGTGAAATGGTTAGTGATGATAGAAATATTTGTGACTGGCACTTGGCCCCCTAACGAGGGCATAAAGTCATCCAAGGATCAAGAAGAAGAAATATTTATGAAGTGAATCGAAGAAGTGTTTTGATTATGTCGCGTATTGGTGGTGGACAAGAAAGTTTGAAGATATTCCGTCGAATTATGGATCTGCCACCACCTACGCAATTATCATCATATAAGAAGATGAAAAAAGTTAACGATACTACATGCATCAACTGCTATTGTAGGAGTTACACATGTAGAAAAGCCCATCTATAACCATATTTGGAATAACATATCATACTTTTGAGGTCAAATATTCTTTATACTTATAAAATAGTGCGACTCAATTAAGACAGTTATTATTTTTGAAAGTCATATGTAATATAAACTCGTCATTGCTTAATATAGATTTCATTCACATATTTATATAATCTGATTGAATTCTTGCAAATATTTGTTTCAGATTAGGTGAGATACTTTCGGAATGGGGAATAAACTCAACGGAGAAATCATTGAAACAACCCATAATTCAGTGAAGAATAGCTGCAGTACAGGAAGATTTAAAATAAGATTTATAATACTGTGAGAGAAACAACTAAAGCGAGAGACAGAGAGAGAGAGAGAGAGAGAGAGAGAGAGAGAGAGAGAGAGAGAGAGAGAGAGAGAGAGAGAGAGAGAG
>JARQST010000058.1:9616-21037 GCA_030142225.1 Pachycephus smyrnensis | reverse complement strand
AAAATAATAGTTTCGAATTTTGCCATACTGGCCCTGCTGAATTTAATATACAATGTTAGAACGATTTTTATAACGACCGACATTGAATTTCGTAATGTAGCTGGAATAAACAATGCACTGTTGTATATTAAATTGAAAAAAAATTCTTTTAAAAAGAAACGTTACGTGCGTAATTCAATGTTCGAGTTCGCGCATTGCGTTTTTGAGAACAGTAATTTCGTGAATTTAATACACAAAGGTGTAATAACTTACAAATCTATAAATATTGACTTTTATAAGTTAGTGAAGAAGAATGTCATTCTTGTGAATATTAAACTAACCAAACCGCTTTTTAAAAACATGCAACGCTCGTAATTGAAACTTCAAATGCAAACATTACATTTTTGATAACACTCGTACTGAAATTCTCAAATAAATGCGGATGTGAAATTGTAAATACAGTAGTGGTCAATTGAAGTGGACCAGTTGATTTTTTTCTCGATTTCAGCCAAACCAAGTCCGATTTTCAAAAACTAAAAAAGTAATTTCTAGAAAATTTAATTACCTTTCGAATGGCATCGGTTTTTTCGAGATCGGAAAACAATTGTCCGCTAAGGGTGCAATCGCGTAAATGAATGTAAAAGTCGGTTTCGCAGTTACCTTGATAATTCATATACGGAACTGAAAATGTATTTAACGCTGCTTGCCAAACGAAAGAGCAGCTTGCGGCGAGCAGCCCCCCCCCCCCCCCCATGTGCCTCAATTGGATGATCCCAGAAGAAGTTATGCACCCAGGAAGCTGAAATGGCTTTTCAAGGGTAACTGAAAATCTCGTCAACCGATTCGATTGAAATTTATCGTGAGTTCATTTTTCGTGATGTTCTTTGAACTCAAGGAAGTTTTGTAGAGTAAACTTTCCCCGTAGACGAGATCTAGGTGCATCCCGTGTGCACCGTATTCTTCAAAAGCTTTTTGCGTATCGAAGGAATCACGTTAGAAGACTGAAAACAACTGGATGGTGAAGGGGAGGTTTCAAGGATTAAAATGAGCCCTAGTTCGTTGTCAGGAGTTGCCTCGTTGATCTCAATGACAACTTTCAAAAATGTGTAGAAAACGCGCCGAAAGCTGAGAACCGCAGGGCGACGGTCATTACACCTCGAGCTAGCGGGCGGTGCAAGACTTTACACAGACCGCTTCGCCTTCGACGCAATAGCGCTAACCTTTCGAACAGCTATTTTGGATTTCCAAATGATATCTTCAAATTCGGATTCAGCGATCCAAGAAACCCTTTTAGGTACCATCTTGTCAAGGAAGTCTAAGTATTGTACATCTTTTGTATAATATTTTTTTTTTGTAAAAATCCCTTAGTACACACATGTCAATTACAATATAAAAACAAATTTCTTGGTAAACTTATTATTTATAATGAAGCCCCAATCTAATTAAAGTCGTATTCTTGTTCGAAGGTCTGAATTTCCTTCGAGAGTTTCAGGACTTTCGGATCAAAAGAAAGGCTCTTCCTTTGTTTTCCTGCGCGCTTGTGGCCCTTGCTTGGGTTTATTCCCAAAAGCGTTCTGTAACATAATAAAATATTAAATTAAAACAAATTTTTGAAAAAATCGGAAAAAGGTGCTGGAGGTTTTTGGATAAAAGCAAATTAAGAAGCAACATACAACAACGAAGAAGAGTTCATACCTTTGGATGAACTCCAGAGAGCTGCAAATATTGTACTGATATACATATCCGAAGATATAGTAAGCGAGTACGACCGTCAAAATCCGTCCAGCAGGCTTCGAGCATAAAGTAAGCATTTTTCCACGATGACCACGTAACGTGCGTCTTCGTCATAAAATGATCGACCTATGAAAAAATGTTTGGTTGCCGTTAATACAATGTGTAAGTTAAGTATGAATAAGAATCATTTTGAAATACAGAACTGGATACACGAAGACCATAGTTAACAGTCCTGCAAATACATATTTGCACATTCCTCATTATTTTCTTTTTCTTAGTCTCATCTACGAATCATTTTCCATGATGTCTACCTTATTAATTACTCAGCAAGCTTGTGAACAATCGATATGAATCACTAAACAATGTGCAAGTTGGATTTGAAAGGTTTTACTCCACTTAACAAAATTTTAGCTCGATAGCTAAGAAGTTATTAGAATAAGGAACTTAAAAGTAATTTTTCATGAAATAAAAATTGAAACTGAAAATCTTATGAAACTAAAGCACCTTAATTGATTCTTGTCGACTTCAGTACCAACTATTACTAAATTAGTTAATTCGTATCGAAAATTTTAGACCAATAAATCAACATCCGTATTCACCTTGTATGATCAGAATGGGAAACGGGCTAACTTGTTCCTTCAACTCGTCGTACTCTGTAGATTCCTGTCAGAGTGAAGGGAAATATATTACAACAGAATTTTGTAATGAAACGAAATAAATGGCAATGGTCCAAATTCGAATAGCTTACAGTGTCTACTTGATAAAGCTTATTCTCTGTTTCTTGAAAGTAATTGACGATGAGTGGAAAAACTACGGCAGACGACGGAATAACACTGCGTTCCGTAGTCAACAATTGTTTGGCCTCGGCTAAAATTTTTAGTCCTTTTATCGCCACATTATCCATCTGATTGGGCGCCTTTTTCGAGTTTCGTTTACGTTCTCTACGTCTATAAGTTGACTTTAGATAGGCTATCGTCGCTTTTCCCTTCTGTTCAATCAACTTGTTCCATTCTACCTCAATCTCTTTCCCAAACAAACGACTTACGTGCACGATCAAATATTGGCTCTTGCTCAAGCAAGGCCAATCAATGAGTAGTATCGATAGATTCCGATGTTTAGCATTTATAGCCAGCCGTTGAGTTGGGTATGTACTAGCGATTAACTCCAGAATTTCATCACGATTAATTTCCTCATAATCTAAGATCTGTTTCAGAGTGAGACGTTTCTGTTCCTGAGTTTGAGTCGATTCTGTACTTGGCAGCAATGGCTGGTAATCTGCACATCCATACTCGTCCCGTTTACGACATATATCGGAACTCGGATTAGGATCATCGTCATTGATTTCATCAGTGATCGTGCTGCTAATTTGAGACTGGTTTTGCTCTTTCTTGTAGTTTATAGCGTTGTACAGTTGAGCTCTGAGATACTCTGAACCAGTTCCCACAATCTGATCATTTATTTTGTCTTCAAAAGTTTTTGGATACTTCGTTACGATATGCTTCGCGATTCTATCCGCAGTTCTTCTCGTCGAATCCTTTAGCTCGAATAGCATGTAATCTGCCAGCATCGATATTATACTACGTCTGTCCGATGTCATAACGGAAGTTCCAGCTTCACAACACATGTGAGCAGCCGTTTGGGAAACCGATTCCACACATTCAGTTCGGTGTTGAACTCCGTTACATCGATACTAGTTGTCTGCCAGTTTTTTTCGACAGGATTTTGCTCTATAATAATCCGTTTATTGGTGTCGTTTAATTTACCGAAGCAGATTTAAAATAGTAGAAGTTAAAAAAATTGTGATATAATAAATAGTCACTCGCATATTATAGTCGAGAGATTTTGCCACACTCAATGCTGAACATATCTCCCGACTATAGTATGCGAGTGATTATTTACTAGTTCACAATTTTTTTCTTAACCAATTTGTTTATTATTCCTTTTTTCCGACGATTGTTACTTTCATATGCAAAGATGTTATTGACGAACAATAGACTCGGCCTCGCATCCCCTGTGATTGATGCATAGCCGGCTTTACTATTGGTTTAAAAAAACAATAATTAAATAGCAAAAAAAAATTCATCATCGCGTAGTCGAACCCGGTAAATTGGGACTGAAGAAGTCACACGCTATCCACACGACCACCAAGCGTCTTTTTAAGTTCGTGTTCAATACTAGCTTACGTTTGTCTGTCTGCCGCTTGTGGAGAGGAGTATGGTCTTTCTAGCCACAGGAATAACAAAACCAGTTCCAGCCGCAGTAACAAAAACCCGAATATCAGTGCAAAAATAAAATTATTTTTGCAAATCCGATTATTTAAATATATTTACGCCACTTTACTGACTGAACTGTGATACATAAAACTCTTTTAGTCGACGCAACTTGCAATTTTTATTTAAATTCTACCCACAGATTTTTACCAGTGTTTGTTATAATAACTTTTTATTGTAAATAGTTTGACAGTTAAAAATAGTTTTTATATAAATTGTATTTCCAAGTATTCGTGACTGACAATTTTATAAGTTGGAAAATATCTGGCATGAAATCGACATGGAGACTTTTTTGCAAAGAGTTAACGAATCCCACAAAAAATACCTTGGGTGTATAAAAATCTGAGACAAGTACATTTACATCAGCAGTTGTATCTATTCTTACAAAAAGTTGTGAAATAAAATGAACGCATCCGAAGCATGTCTTGTCAAGTACATATCGCTTATAGATTACACTTGGTGGCAATTTATGTATGTATTAATATTATATATTGTATACTATAATCTATAACTAACAATCAAAAACAAAAAATTAATTATAAAAATATAGCAGTAAAGACTTAAGTAGCAAACTTATAAATAAAATTACAATTGTAAAAAAATTCAACCGTAGTACTTGGTGAGTTCATGACACGTAGTACATCGTCATTTATACAATATGCAATATTCATGTTAATATATTTATTAACTCGATAAGTACTTTACGGTCGAATTTTTTTACAATTGTATTTTTATTTATAAGTTTTTTACTTCAGTCCTTTACCAATCATTTCAGCAAGGAATGTCCACTCGAAAAAGACAAAATTAACACTTTATCATACAGGCAGTTGCTGAATCAACAATGTAGTACAGAATTCCATGTATATTTCAATATTACGTTGAAAATACAGACGCTACTTTTACGTCAGATTATGAAGATTTCGACACAACCGCGAAATATACCTCACATGAGACATTCTCTGTCAATTCAGCCTTTTTTTCTTCTACCCTTTTGGATCTGTCCCATATTTAGTCACATCGTAGTACCATTTCTAGGCACACTCAGCTATTCAACGAAATCAGCTTTTCAACGTCGATGAAATAATGGCAATAATTTTATTCGAAAGCTAATGAATAGCTAATGCAAACCTTCTCGTTCAGTTTTTTTTTTATCACTTCTATTATTACAGATGCAATGACTTTTACAAAATTGCGCATCTTCTAAACAGTTCAATTCAAACATCTACATACATTTACAGAGAGTACCTTCATATGGTACTTCAATGTGACCAATTATGGTATAGATCCGAGAGGGTCGAAAAAAATCGCTGAATTGGTAGAGAATGCCTCATATATGAAATTCAGGAACACCAGTTATTCGAGTTTTCAATACTGTATTCAATACATAATTGAAGCATACACGTGTTAAGGGATACACACTCAGAGACACCGCTCTAGCCGAGTTAATAAATATTGCGAATTCTGTCTAAAAATCAGTTATGGTCATTACCTTCATTACGTGTCTCCAAAGAACCCATTACTGGTACTGTGACCGCAGCATTCCAAGATTGCCCTTCAGCCAACAGCATAAGCGTTACCGTACGTGAACCTTTTCCGATTTCCAAAAGTACATCGTCTTCATCTACTACGGTACCGTCTTCCTCCAAAACTACCTACATTATATGAAACACGCGTAGAAGAAGAATTTTGATAGAAGAAAAAAGGGTGCAGTTGCATTTTTTCTCTCATTCTTAAAAATTTTTTTAAAAATTCTAAGTGGTGCCTCACTTAACGTTTATGCTCACAATATGAGCATAAACCTAGAGCATCTTCTAGAGGCACCTCCCAGAATTAATTGCTTGCTATCTTCTTCCGCGTGGTATTTCTTCATTTTTATTTCATACCAATCCAAAATGATTCTCTTAAGGCGAGGCGAAAGACTCACTCCACTTTCTCGGTGTGCGAGAGAGATAGCACCATAGGGATTGCGTGTGTGCGAGAGAGCGTGCGAACGAAAAATGAGTAATCTGATGGAAAAAATTTTTACACAAAAATTACAGGATTACATGGAAGATATATAATGGTCACGTAATCGATCTTGTGGATGGCGGCGTAAAGGTTAGGTCAAAGATAACTTTCGATTTCTTCAAGCGATTCCACTGTTTATTCTACACAATTGTAGTCGGTTTTGAGACGAATCTAACACAAAAAACAAATTGCCCTATCTTTAGAAGCACCGCACGACTATGAAGTACTTTGAACTTTTGGATCGAATGGATCGACGTTATAATATTTTTAATTTATCAATGATTCTACAGAATTTCACTCTACACAGTTTTCATGGCGCAGCCTCAGTAAACTAACCAACCTAACTAACTATATAAAGAACCTAAAGTACCCGCATCCATATCTACGAATAAAGTCATACACAAACAGAAGCTATGCGAATAAAAGAAAATGAATCATTTTTATAACGAATGTGAATAAATAAAATAATTAACTACTTTATGTGATCCATCAGAAAGGTCCAATTTTTCTCTTCCTTTGCCGATTACTTCTTCCAAATCTGAACCCATTACCAAAACTCTTCTCTCTCTGCGTTGTGGCACTATTTTGTAGACGGGCATGATGCTGTGAACATGATACAAAGAACCTGTCATGAACGATCACTCAGAGACAATATATTCACTCTAAACCAGACTAAAAAAAGAGTATTGGTTTCCAGCATAGAATTAGTTAACCAAGATCAGAGTCAAAAACTTCTGTCGTTGAATGTTCTGGACTGCAGAGATCGGATCATTTATTTCACCGATTAGTATTTATTGTCATTTTTTTCGTGAGCCAATTGTAAGCAATGTGTACACGTACTAGAAATAGTAAATAAAATTGTATAAAAGTTCTTAGAATATTGGGGATGCACTCTCAAGAATGTTAAAACATTTGTTGGGATAAACTTAAAAAGTAAATGAAATATCTGTATCATGGCCGCTTATTTGTATATGTGCACAATTTCAGCGTTCTCAGTTATACAAATCTAATATTTAGCAGTTTTCTTTCAAACTTAAAAGCGACAGGAACAATACTTTGTATGAAGAAGAGATCAAGTATTGTTTGCAAATGGAAAAAACATTATCATGTTTGCGAGAAATGCTGTTGGCACTCGTGGTTACAGGCCCTACAGCAAGTAATGTTTTTATTAATTTATCTGCAGCTGTGAATAAATTCACAATATAAGAAAATTATTAGTTTCTTGCTGATATGATTTTCACAGTATTTATATCAATTTCAATTTTTTGTTTAGAGATAATCGATCTTCATTTGAAGCCGTACAGATCCGCCAACAATTGAAGGAAATATTAAAGTATCATGTATCTAAAAATGACACGCAAGTATCATCTGAAAATGATTTAAACATACGGTTAGCTGCTCATTACATCGCGGGCACATATTCTTCTCAATAATTGATGATTTTCAAAAGTAAGGAAAATATTTTCAGAATATCGAGAAAAATGAATCTTCCCATATCTAATTTCACCCAAACTCAGTTTACAGAGATGAAAGAAAAAATAATTGAATGTGCATTAATGCTTCAAGCAATAAGAAATGAATTTCTTCCCCAACAGCAGCTAATTTCTCATTCGATAAAAGGACGCAGAATCACGAAACAATCACCTGAGAAGAAATATGTTGAGTCACAAGGGGCGACGAACGAGCCCATAGTGCGGCTTCACACAAAGTACGGTCCCGACTTTGTATATATGAAGAGTTTCCGCGCTTGGTAATCCCTTTAATGGTAGACACTCGTAGCGCGTGCATCGGCCGATTTGATAAGCACGAAGATGAGGACGAAAGATGGTTTCCAATACTTCGAAGACTATAAATACGTCTTCTTCGTCAGACAATAAAATGCAAATTCGTCCAACCTCGATTTTGTATTGGTAGCCACTTTGATGAATGAATAGAGCAGCACCTCTTTTGTAGATAGTTCCTCTTACCATTATTTGGCTGCATTCTTGAAAGTTGTGAGGTAATTATGTCAGCCTTATGTCAGCACCGGATCGAAGGAAGCTTTGAAATAGCTCGTGTTTGTAGCTTATAGATTTGGTCACATTCTTGTAATTTCGAGAGAATCTTAAAACTCTTTTAAAATACGTGTGCTTGCTTTCGAACCTCATAGTCCATACTTTAATCAATGGACCAAATTGTAGAATCAGTTCAACATAATGAGTCAAGTAATGGTGCTTCGGACGAAGCTTAGGTGGAAGCCTTAATCTGAGTACTATATATTCATTTATAATCTCCTGAAGATAGGATAAACACGACTTATGAATCACTTGCGCACATACAATTTCGATAATTTCGGTAAGTAGCAGGATGGCGATCCATGATTCGTTTTCAATATCTTTGATTTTATCTTCGATTAATAGAGGAAGAAGTTTTAGGAATACCGAAACTTGCCACGCACCTCCGACAATGCGTTTCTTGTTCGGGGAAACCAGGCAAGGTTTATCTCTTCGATCAGTTATTGAATACGAAAAAGATTCTATTCGCTTATTCAACGTACCATAGGAAAACCAACTTTCTTCCACCAAAATATCGAGAAATAATTTTACATCGTATGCCACGACACCTTCTAGCATGTCGTGTCCGAGACAGGGGGGTAATCCTGGCTTACAAACGTGAAAATTGGTCAGGCTATTGAAAACCGAATCAAATTTGATTCCTTGATATTGATTTTGATCGCCAATTTTATCCAAGGCTTCTTTGTACGTTTAAATAGTTCTTGTTTCGTACTTTTTGAATGCGTTCTCTTCGTCACATAATTTGTCGCGAGTTATCGAACAGTATCGGCATAAATACGTCGATGTACTGAAGTTTTCAATAAATCCTCCGAGCTGGTGACTACCAAGGTTGTCATCCGTGATAAACACAACAGCACCTTTGATGATTTTGCCTGAAGGCAATTGTATTCCATTGGTTTCAATCTTCTTCAGGTCCTCGGTTATACGACCGTATACTTTTGTATGATCAAATTGTTTCTCTTTGCACAGTGCGACAAGTTTGATAGAATTGATATGGGATCGCGTGTATTCTGAAAGGTTTCCAACGCTCAGATATATTGCCAGAATTTTGTGTTTCTGTACTGCCCACCCAATAGGATTAACAACTTCAAAGCTATCTTGGTATAATATTAGTTTCAGACCGTCCGGATTTTCCTTGAAAAAAGTTGACTGTTTGTAGACAGATCCATCCGTGAAGTCTACTAATGCATCTGGATCACGAATTTCAAGATCGCCGTTTAGCTCTGTCTTGAGTAATTTATCCGTAAACAATCGTACCAACGTTTCAGCGATAGGAATGTAATGAAAAAACTTAGAATTGTTTCCATCAGCTTCGAGGCATACTGCAATTGGTTGGACGTACGAAAAATATTCTGCATAAAATTTCTTTCTCTTGAAGTTTGTTCTCAATACATCGTTGCACTTGAGGAAAGGATCATCGTCGAATACGTTACCTACAATTTCATCTATTTTCGTCAACGCAAGGCCCTCATTGCATAAACGCAATTGCAAGTTGTTCCTCAAAATGGTCTGGCTTCGTTCGTGAGTGCTAAATGTTTCTGAAACTATATGCTGAATCGTCGAAGTTGGAATTAAGAGTTGACATTCCAATTTCAAATACAGTTGGGCACCATTCTCTAGAAACGAATTACTGAAGGCATTGCATTGGTACAAATCTTCAGAATCAAAGACGTTGGTGCGCATTAGTTCTCTGTTTTCTTCAACGTCGTGAAAATTATTCTCCATGGCATCTTCTTCTTCATCAGAATTTCCATTAATTCTATTGAAGTGGACATTTTCGACTGGTTTCTATTGCAGTCAATCAATGGACATGGAACCTTATGTTTTAGTCTAACGTGATTCTTTAATGTTTCATTAACTCGTACTGATTATCATATTCTTTCTTACATAACACAATCTAACAGACGAACTTTCCACATCGATTTGCAATTTTTTTGATCGGTGTTCGCGGTAAGAGCTTTCCGTATCTGTGAATGCGTCGCAAATGTGATAGTACTGATATCTCTGATACGAACAATTTTGGACATCCCCGAAGACCACACCAGAATTTGCTTGATAGATTCGAATGCAACCAACGATGTTCCAAATGCTGCTTGAATGTCTGTGAGCTTACAGAACAAAATCGACATCGGAACATTTTTACCTTGTATCGCAATGTAACTCTTATCGTTTATTTCCACGACTTTCTGAAGATGGATATATTTGAGCTGAGGCCATAGCCTGAGCAATAATTTAGTTATTATTTCATTGATCGTCCATCGATATCCAGCACTGGTGCATTATTCTGGAAAAAAATTGTACCGGCTCATCGTCAACACTAACAATTATCACGTCGATTGCTCGATAAAACTTGTTACAACAAAACATATTTTGCATGTATTACTATGAAGTATTCAGGGAACATGTAGAATAGCTATGATAAAGGACTTAAAGCATTCGAATATATGATTAGTCAATGCTCACTCGAAACTACAAAGACTATAAGCAACAGGAGCGGATGTAGCATAACTTATTAGCGATGCTGGATCACTGTACAAATTAAATCAAATTTTGAATTTGCTGAAGCTTCAAAGCACATCAAGGTTTTTTCTGTACAGAAGTTAAGTAACTAAATTGTTTTCTGTCACACAGGTTTCATTGCAAATGTCTTATTAAGGCGATTCAATTTTAGAACTAAGAATTGATTACACAAAACATATCTGAAAACCACGTTGAAAAATAATATTATATTCCCCAGTTTCAAAGTATATAAAAAAAAGCAAGAATTAAATAATCCTTAAGATAAGAAATATTGGTTTTATACACAACAGTTACAGAAAAGTCTTCAGTTGCCAAAATGAAAAATAAACATATCTTTTATAGTACAAAAAATAATTTTAGAAAAATAAAAAAATACCCAACAGAAACAAGAAATTTAATAAACAATAACAAAATATCTAAAACATGAAAAAAGAGCCACACACCAATTTTGACTGCGTGGGATGTTGATTTTTTATATGTTGTAACGAAAATTGCCCTGCAAACCCCCTCCCCGAGGCCTGACTCGAGGGCACCACTCGCCCGAGCAGCAGGTTGCGTTAAGGCCTGATTTTATTAACAATTGAGCCTATGTTTTAGTGTCTAAGGAACATTGTATTGCGAAAGACCACCTTGCCCCCTCCCATCCCCTACCCTATCCCAGCCCTGTATGTACGACACTGACTCGAGTGACCAGGACTATCTCCGGGAACCAGCCATCAGCCACCAGCCATCAGCCACCAATCAACCAAGAGAAAGGAAGAGAGAGAAGGGCTACGTAGCCTAGGCAGCGGAAAACAGAGACGGCATGGGCAGGAGAAACAGCTGATCACCGCCAAGAAGAAGCATGAGGCCCGACC
>JARQST010000057.1:88317-126827 GCA_030142225.1 Pachycephus smyrnensis | reverse complement strand
TTTTATAAAGGAAGTACCCAAAACCGCTATACGCACTTGGCGCCCTTTTTTTACATCTGAGATGTTTTTGCCGGGATTCCCTTAACGGGGAAACTCCATATGTCAGACAGTGGGCCAGGTGGTGCGTTAAACGAAAAGTGACTCTAGGATGGGTACACACCCACATATGACACACAATATCGGAGCCAGCTGTCGCTCGAGAGCATATTGCGAGTCTCGCCCTTAGGAAAGTCGAGCTACCTTATATAGACAGTGTCCTAAAAAAAAATTTTGAATAAACCATAGAAATCGGATCGAACAATTTTTTTTATCCGCCGAAAATTCATCCCTCTTTACAGCACTGTATACTTGAACCCTGATTGTATGGAGTCCGATAAGAAAATTTGTATTTAAAAATAGAAAATTTTCTATCTTCTTTCCCGTAGACTCTGGCCGTATAATTTTCCTGGTCTACGGATAGACGTATAATAATAAAAATTATTGGGACTTACCTTCTGGGCCTTACAAGCTGCTGCCAATGGTAAAACGTCGTGAGGATGTGCAGCGTGTCGATCACGCAGACACAAGGAACACGTGGCGGATTTGCAAAGGGCGCAGTAGAGGCTGACAGATTCGCCATTGTGATCGGAGCAATGTGGTATACCATCGGGCCCCAATCCTCGTGGGCCCTTAACGTTATTCGATTGCCAGCTGCCTCTTGGCGGGCCCAGATTGTGCGCTGCCAGGGGACCCCTCTTAGGATGACAAGATTCCCTGCACGAGTCGCAGTAAAGAACCTAAAATTCAAAGGACAGAGAATATTGATAGTGCGATGGGATATTTAGAAAAAATAAAAGCTGTGCAATTGACGGGAAAAACAATATGGCTGACTGTGAGCGTAATGGCGAAAAAAGGAGCTCGAGGGCCACTTGCCTAAAATACACGATATACAAACGCGCGTATACGTGCACTGTTTATTCTAGAGCCGCCATTGTACATTAGACAATACCGGAACCCTCGGAAACCTAATTACTCTTGGCCCTCGTTGAATTTAAACCAGCGTACAGAGAACCCAATCGCTTCTCGTTGTCCCTACACGACAATGAAGAGACAATGGTCGCGTTTCTTTTCATCGTGAAAAATTCACGTCACCGAATAAAATGAGAGAGAAAGAGAACGAGAAAAAGCACAATTCAGTTAAACACAATAATAGTCGGTTGCACAATTTTCTATCGAAAAACCCATACGCATTATCAGTCCTACCTAAATCACTCGATTCGAATGATTTATAACCCCAAAGATACAGAAATGTATTGAGTCGAGGAAAAGCAAGGTTTTAATATAGAGTAACGTTTCTTTTTAGTTTCTCTTGTCTGCCAATAGATGGCCAAGTGACGCGAAGAAGAACCAGTGAAAATATTGTGTACGCGATACGGCGAAAATAAATTAGGCTGCCATTTATACGTACTATTGTTTCGTATACAATATACTCCCTATCTCGTGCCCTTGGATAAACTGGGATAAACGTCCTGTTGTATAGCGCCCTCGTTATACGATATAATGCTGCCCTTTCTCATATCGATTACGGGAAACGGGTTCCCTTAGACGTGTACGGCAGTTCGTACTGTAGTTTATGGTCCTTTGCACTGCATTGCCTTTCGCCATTAATGAAGAGACATATTCGAGAAGAGTAACGACACCTACAGAGTCAATTGTGTGGAAATTGATTAGAATTTTTTTGTTTTCTATTATCAAAACAGCATCGGCCCATACGACACTACATCCGAACTGATTTACTTGACGTTATCTTTCTAAAAAAGAATTCTAAGCGTACGCTTGTATCTTAGAGACATCGTTGTAGCACGTACGTCTTATCTGATAAATCGATTAGGCTTAGCAGTAATTCCGAAAAAGTTTTAGGCTCTTACGGCTCCTTGACGTGAACTATATCCCCGGGAGTTTATTTCTCTTGGCGACGCAGGCACCGCGACGCTCCCGCGTAACGATGGCAATTTTTATCGCGCCTAAAAGCCGTAAGCTGATTCTATGATAAACGACACTTTCTTCCTTTTTTTTCCTTCTCTTTTATATACTGTCTCTCACGTTCTTTCTCTTCGGTGCGCAAGAGATCCGGTATTAATCTACTGTCTCTGGGATGAGAAAAAATAATATGCATACTTCAACGTGTTGGGGGACGTGAGGCGAATGACGTGTCACAGCCTCGCGAAGGACTTTATTATCTGAGAAATACTTCCTGGTGTCAAAGGTCGTATTAAGGAATCATTGAAAAGAATGAATTTTACTTATTGATCACAGTATAAAAAGAACAGTCGAAAATTACTATCAAACTCATACCACAGAGTTACTATATCCAAACACCATCCACGAGGCGTTAGAAAAAAGTTAGTCAAAACAATCCAGGGTACCGTAAGCAAATACCACAGAAATCAACTTGGTCCTAGTCCTTGAGAGCCAGGCACTTCTCCAAGAGAAACTAAACAACAAGAAAGCCCTTAGGGAACAAGAGAGCCGTCATTCCTACGTAAACCAGGTAAATGAAGAGGAGAATAAGGACGATAAAGAGAAGTAAATAACGTAAGTTTTCAAAGCTTACCTCGCATTGCTCGCACGCCACTGTAGCTTCCTTAGGTTCCCCTTCGCACATCTGACACTGGGAACGTATGTTCCTGGCCTCCTGGTACTTCTCGACGATGCGTTGCATCGCCCTGTACTTGGGTAAGTTATGCGCGCCACCCTCGTCGAAGTAGACGTTCTTCTGGCACACAGGACAGGATAGACACAAGGTACCACCAGAAGGTGGAAAGCCACCATTTCCTGGAGTACCCACGTAACTTCCTGGTCGAGAACTGGTAGACGTGCTGCTACAGACAACACCGGAATCTGTTTCGGACAGTATAGAGAGTTTGTCGGCTTCCTGGTCAGAACCTGGTGCGTTTGAGGAATCCGTTGTCGATTCTGGTGGTGAATCCGGTGGTGCTTGCAAGTTTACGGCACATGATAGACAGAGTGCATGCCAACATGGCAGTAAAACCGGATCGGTAAATAATTCCTTACACGAAGGACACCTGAGCTCGTCCTCCATCATGAAGACTCGAAAAGGACTCTTCCGTTAACTATGGATCACTTATGAGTGTGTTTTCTTATTTATTATCTTTATAGATCTCTTCTAGCACTTTCTTCAAGAATTGTGCAAGCGATCGGTATGGCGGATTATTACTTCATTAAATAGCTTCCCATCGCTTATAAATGTTAACTCCTTACGGTATCCAAGGACCTTCTAATTGATTTCCTACTTTCTAGCGTTTAGATCACGCTTCGTAAACGAGCGATCTAGATCTCCAGATCCTTTTACATAGGTTCGGCTTGTGGTATGCCCAGGACCTTCGTCCTGTGCTTCACTTAATTTACATCAAGATCTTCGAGGATCTAATGCACATTTGTTTTATGCACTTTTGATACGTCGATACGGCACAGTGTTTTTAGATTGATAGACAGTTTTATGACACTCGACACTTAAACTCTTCGATTAATGTTTCTAGTCCTGATTTAACATCACCTGTCAATTATGATGTGCATCATTGAAGAATGAAATCCCGAAAATCGAATACCTGGCGCGAATTTAATACCCGATACAAAAAAAACTGTTGTAAAGTTTGAAAATTGCAAAGGAAGTTACCGCCTTCAGTGTTCAAAAATTGTATGAGATAACAGAAGTATCTTTCGAAGCGGTTTACAGGAACACTCAATATCCCGCGTGCAAACAGGTAAACCCGGACGCGAACTCTGAATACGACGCTACATGGAAGCCGTCACCGAGTTGACTGACTCCCAACAACGAGTCAAAGAACCGCCGCGCAACTTGGCCACGCACCACGTCTCAGGGCCGTATAATAGTAATCTCCAATGGGCGTTAGGTCCCCAATGGAGAGGTAAGTCCTTCCACGTCCCTCCTCCTAACCCAGAGCCCCATCAGATTGGCATAAATCGTATATATAAAGGCTGAAACTCCTGTTTCTGTATACGATTACTAGCAAATCACCCACTGACGATTCGCCATGGTGACCATTGCTTGAATTTATGGAGGTCGAGGTCGTAGCACAGTGATTCAGGAATCACGGCACGATAGATCTCCTATACGATTTTATCCAGTGATTTCGATGCTGTGGGGAATTTATTCCTGGAGAGACGAGCCTGTCTTTTTTTTTCTTAGTGGATGCACTCTGCCAAGGTAGGGTACTGCATCTGAAAGAAGATAGATAGATCATGAAAAAGGATACTATACGTGCCGTAGGATAGAGAGAGAGGAAGTGAAACAGAGAATAGAATAAACATAAAGAAAGAGTGAGAAGAATGATGATCCTGGAGAAAGGGAAGAAGGAAACATACTGAAAGATCATTTCTACTGGGGATCTAGTGAGACCCGGGCCAGGTGCATTCTAGCATGGAATCGTACAGTGCAGCCGGTCCCTTTTACCGATGATCCTCATTCCTGCAGGCTGAAACGGATCTCGCTTAATCAAACTGTCAGGAGCAGGACTGACCACCATGGGAAACACTTAGGGATTAGTCGCCCTTCCTGACTTCCATAAAACAGCTAGGAATCACTAAGCTCCACGCTTAATACGCTCTACGGAAATTATCCAAGGGATCAATGCCTTGTATTCGTGTTCTGTCGCAAGAAGAACGTCCTGGGAACGTAACCCTGGATCTTTGTTAGTACGTAATCTAATTCAAAAGCAAGAGTATATACGAGCGTCGCTACGAAAAGCCTATCTAAAAAAAAGTTATAAAGATTAAAAAGAATATTCCATAATGAATAAACATACTCAATATCTTTGAGAATAATTTCTCGACGTACTTCTCTAACTAAATAACTATAATTAATATCTTTTTTTCTCAACCGATTCCTACAGTGTTCACGTAGTACCAACAATCACCGCAAACGGCGCTCTTGGCTTGCCAAGAAGCACAATCTGTTTTACCACAAGAGCACTGCATAGGTGGAGCTAAAATAATGATGATATTCCTTGCTTTTGAACGATAATCAATCCACTTATTATTCCTTAGCAAAAGGGAGAACAGTCATGCGCGTTTGATCACGTGTGATTCCTCTTGTTATAATCGCCAGTGATCAGCCGTCTGCAGCGCGATAGTTCGTTGGGTTAAAATTATCCTTCACGAGGAAACGGCCTTGTTTTTTATTACTCGTCGTGAATCATCAACCAGCTTCCGTACCGGGCAATCAAGTATATGTATACTTGGTGACGTTACAGTTCGTTTCATTCGTCATCGAGGGATCTACGAATGAAGGTTGTACCGAAGAAGCTGCCGATAAATATTGTTTGACAACTCTGTATAGCTATAGCTATATCTATATCTATATGTATGTATATAACTATAACTATAGTGCGTTTTATCTCTTACGGTCATTATATGCTATATTATCCATATGTGGAACTTACGTAACGTTTTATTCTTTTTAAATCATTAAGCTCTTGTTAGTTAGTATTAATACACTGTACTGTGCATTGTAAAGGATAATACTCTTTTATTTTGGTAATTACAAGAACACTTTTTAATCTCTCTGTGTAATGGCGTTTTTATTTTTAACTGGACTACCTGAAAAAAATGATCTTGATATTCGTTTATGGGATTTTCTGTGAATTATGAAATTACGGTAACACTTGTCTTACGCTCTGTTATTTGACATTGGGTGTATCTTGTAAGGGTGAGATAACTTTTATAAAAGTAAAACCTGGTCTACGAGCCTCATACATGGAACCAGGATGCTTTTGCGTGTCGCATTATGTATTTAGTATCGTTAATATACGATAGTACTGTGCGATAACAGTGTACTGGTTATCAGTTTGCTATCAAATTTTGCACTTAGTAGACGTCTCTTCATGAGTCTAGTCTAACATTGAAGTTTACCGGTATTAACGAAATGCGTAATCATTAAAAATGAAATACAACATTATGAAAGGCCTGAGAAAAATAAAGTGGCGATAAGTATCGAACTGATTCCGAAAAATTAGCAGCGTTAAATATTCTAATCGTACCCGAATCTAAGCGAATCAAAAATAGACCTGAATTCGGCCATAAGCCAAGAAACATGGAATTGTCATTAGTATTATTTCGAGGCTAAATCACAACGATGAAATTCTGATAGTCACGTTAGCGTCTCGATAATCAGTAATTGGGGGGATAGAAAAATTCACAGTGTCAAAGCGCTCAAACGGCTACGTACACGAGTACCCGGACTAAGAAATAAATCTTAAAAATTTACAGTAAAGAATACCAGAGGTCATCATGTCGACTAGTCTGATGAAAACGTTGGCGAGCAGAAATTCGCTTCAGCGACTTGGAAATTTATGTCGCAACGGCTCCACCTCTAGGTTCGTACTTTTAATATCCGCTATTCTTTATGAAAAATTCATCCTCTCTACGTAACTGCAACGTCCATTCGTCCTCTGGTTACATCCTGTACCCGTAGACATTTTCATTTTTATTTGCTTGTATTTCTCACGCTGAACTAAAGGAGAAAAAAGAATTGTTAACGAAACAAGTATTTCCGTATCCAACAGAATATTTTCTATACCTTGTTGCTACTGGATTATTCTTTCAGTGATAATTGATATTAGCAGATTTTTCAAAAACTTTTTATACTGTTTTGGAGTTCGTTAAAAAAATTGTTTTGATCATTAGTACTGATCCGTGTGGCACTTATGACCTGGTGGTCGTCGGTGGTGGTATCGTGGGATGCGCTACAGCAAGAGAAATGCTCAGCAGACATCCGTCTTTAAAGATAGCAATTGTTGAGAAAGAAAAGGCTCTAGCGATGCATCAAACTGGGCACAATAGTGGCGTCGTACACGCTGGCATTTATTACACTCCTGGAAGCATGAAGGTGAGGATTTTGAAATTACCGCCATGAAGTATAATATATGAATATAATTAGCTATGCTGATAGTGTATAATGCTCAAAGGTTATTAACACAGTGATTATAAAAGTTACTTACTCATACCCTGTATTGTTACAGGCTAAACTATGCGTGGAGGGGTTGAAACTCTCTTACGATTATTTCTGCAAAAATGATATTCCCCATAAGAAAATTGGAAAGCTGATTGTAGCAAAAGATGCAAATGAAGCTAAGAGGATAGACGAATTATATCAACGTGGATTAAAGAATAATGTACCGGATCTTCAGTTAGTTGATAAAGATTGTATAGGAAATTATCAACCTAACTGTCAGGTAAAGTTATACCAAATGATATTTGTTATTAATAAATGTAATAGTCGTGGACTAGTAATTTTTTGAAAATTATTATTTCACAGGGACAAAAAGCAATATGGTCACCTTGGACAGGTATAGTCGACTGGGGTCTAGTCTGCAATCGTTTTGCTGAAGATTTTCAAAAAATGGGTGGAGAGATTCATTTAAATTTTGAAGTAACTGGTTTTGCTGAATTGGCTGAATCTAAAGGAAAGGACGAATTAGTACCGATATCAGTTCAATCCAAGAATAAAGTGAGTACGTGTAAATTAATGTAGTTGAATCATTTTGACTGCTTATCATTTTATTTTACTTATCAATTGTATTGTGCATTGCAGTGTATCTTAGCTAAATATGTATTGACTTGCGGAGGTTTACATTCCGATCGGTTGGCCGTGATGACTGGTTGCGACTTAAATCCACGAATAGTACCATTCCGTGGGGAATACCTGTTATTGAATGACAGTAAAAAATCAATATGCATTACGAACATTTATCCAGTTCCGGATGCCAGGTTTCCCTTCTTGGGAGTTCATTTCACTCCAAGAATGAGCGGCGACATTTGGTTGGGTCCTAATGCTGTTTTGGCATTTGCTAGAGAAGGTTACAGGTACTTTGTTCATATCAATTGGGTAAATTAAAATAATTGGTGCGAAGGATATTTTTAAAGTAATATTTAACAATCTGCAGCTGGTTCGACATAAATGTGAAGGATTGTATAGAGATGGCTAAATTCCCAGGACTGTATAAACTGTGCTTTAAATATATTGTGCCGGGAATGAAGGAAGCTGTAAAATCTATTTTCTATCCTCTGGCTGTAAAAGACCTTCAGAAATTTATGCCAGAAATCTCTGTCAAGGATGTAAAAAGGTCTGTGTTTTGTACCAGCAATTATATATTATGTTTAAGGAAGTGGTGATAATATCTTATTAATCCTTTTTTAGGGGTCCTGCGGGTGTCAGAGCACAGGCACTGGACAAAGATGGTAACCTGGTAGATGATTTTGTGTTCGACGGAGGTGAAGGAAGTATTGGTAAAAGAGTACTTCATTGTCGGAATGCTCCATCTCCGGCAGCAACCAGCAGTATGGCGATAGCCAAACATATATCCGACAAACTTGAAACTGATTTTAAGTTTTAGTATCTTTACGTAATGTCAATTATACTAGACTGAGGTCAGTTTCTTAAGGATTCCTTTTTAAGTTTAGTACAGGACATCCAAAATCAAATACCAGAAATCGTATTCGTTACTGTGCCCGAACAAGCAATATTTTTGTTTATACAGTAAACGCATATCTGTGGACATCGATAAGTATCAATGTCCATATGATAATTCACAAAAGTACAAAGCCTTGCGCTTTGATATATTTTAGTACTGCTCTACAAATAGATTTATCTTTTTTTTAACAAACTATTTTTGTTTACTGTAAATACAGTTGGTAATTATTTGTCATATTTTGTAAATCTCAGCGTTAGAACGGTGCTTACGCACAGCGTTTACTCGCGACTGTTTATAGACGTTAGGCGTCCTTTATGTCCACATGTAAATATCATAATCCCACTGACTTTCGTGACTTCACAAGATCATGTATACGTATTAGTTACTGCCAATGTTCGTTTGATAGTTTTCTAAGAAAACTGCAAGCGATTTAGAGACGTAAATGTATTTTTTAATGACTTGGTAACGATCAATGTATTTCCCTTAAAAATACTATATTTGTATACCGTATTGGAATTGTTGTAAGATGTTGTTTTACATGGAATTTATTACATATTTACAAGATTCACGATAAATAAAACGCCACTATATGCCATCCCAGTAATAAAAATATTAATATTACAGATTTCATGTTGCCTTTGTTCTTTGAGAGTTTAAATTCATGATACAAAATATACCTATTATCCTGATAATATATATTCTTGATTGATGCTTCTTTGTTTCAAAATTAACCACTGCAATTAACGCAGGTCATATCGTACACATTTATCCATGAATTATTACATGAAAAGGTGATATGGCCAACCTTTTTAAATGTTCTTAAATATACACTTGTAAAGAAAAATGCATATTGTCACATTATGTACAAGAAAATTATATTAATCACAGTCATGATTATTAAATGATCCTAAGACCGTTTCGTGATATCAGTAGACTTCTCCCAGCAAAGTCCCATGCGGCAGTCACGTGAAAACCCATATTGCTGATAACCACCATATACTCTGCCAAAGCGAACATGGAGTACACTGAAATAGTATTTAATATTTTTTTACACCCTACGTGATAAACTCTGTGATAAAGAAGAAAAAAAACATTAATGAAGAAGATAGTGTCATCCTTTTACCTAAGGGTTCGCAGTATGCATTGTGTCTATAGAAAAAATAGCAGGCCATCAGTATCGATGCTACATTAAAAAATAAGGATCTCCATTTCCATTTCAGGGAATCAGTCTCGGATGCATTTCTTGAGGTATTTCTGTAGTTTTTCATTATTAGACAGGACAGTACCATATGTACTGGCGATGTTATTAAAAATGTTACGAAGGATAACTTGTGAAATGCTGAAAATAAAAAAATTAGAACATAGAAAAATGAGTTCCACATGTTACAGTGTACACACCATAGTTCTCATTCGAAGACCAGAAACTCAGAGTGACCAAAGCAGTATTCTCTATTGCATAAAGTATCAGAGCAATATTACTTAAGCTCTGTGCCCAACTATAAACAGTTTCCTTGTAATACCGATAATACATTACAAGTACTAATACCCTGATTATTGCTTGCAAGGCTATAGCTGCCTTCCAAACATCTCTCTGAGGTCTATAATGTCCAATAGCTGCGGACACTGATGGCAAGAAATTGTATACCTAGAAAGTAATGGATACTGTCGATAAAATAACACTGATACTTCTTCGTAATATAGTTCAATGAGAATGACGAATCGATGATCACAAATTCCTAATCAATGACTGAAACAGGTGACGTAAGATATACTTATCCAATCTCTAAAACTTACTTTACAATGTGTGGACGTGGCATGTTCAAAATTATACAGAATCGACCAGCCGATGCAAAAGAGAAATCCAACAAATGGCAAGGAAACGGTGAACCAGGCGACTTTTGAAAATGGAAGAACAACACGATACCTCGAAGATTCCTCGTCCACAAGAGGAGTATATTCAGACTCGAACTTTATCTTGTGCATCGTGCAACTTCAGTGTACACTCTACCACATGATCAGCGTGAATCAACGGCTTTTCCACAATGGGACAGTTAATGCTCCATTAATATTCGTTTAACGAAGGGAGGGGTTTTCTGCATACGACCAGGACCGTCTAACCCTTTTCTCTAATAGCGCTTCCAATTAATTCTAATACATATAGATCACGGAGAAGAATTCTGTCTTTATGATAAAAGCTATATACGTTTTTATCGAGACAATATTCCTGCCATAAATCACTTTTAAACACCATTCGTAACATTGTGCTGAGCGACACCGGCCATTTTCCACCATTTTATCAGGTTGCAAACTACATCAATTCCTACTTCTGTATTTTAACGCACAGATGGCAGCAGTGTCCATCAATCAGCTGATCACTACAAGTGTTGACACCAACAAAGTTTTTACACGCTGCAAAGAGTTTCGCGAATATTAATTACATCTCTTTGTTTTAAATGCTACGTAACCAATGTTAGTTATGTGTATCAATGTTAACTGTATTCCATTCTACTCCGTTTACCATTTAACAACAGCAGTGAATTAATGAAAGTTTTAACTCCAAACGATACTGTTATTTAGGTTATGTTGTGTCAGTGAAATTTAACCAAAAATTTATTAATATTAAATCAACACTAAATATACTACTCAGTGTACAGTCTGGAATCCACCAGTACGTGAGATGTAAGTACAATTCACCATTTATTCTTAGAGACTTTATTGATAGCAAATTGCAAAGCATATAATATCCTTCACAAAAGGAAAAAGAAAGTATTGATTATTTGTTTTCCAAGAAATTACATAGTTTTTTCCTATCCATATGGGAACGCAAAGTTTGTTTACAAATCATCACATATTTACAGAAGAAAATCGAAAAATTTGTCTTCGAAGAAACTCTCATGTACACTCAACAATATAATATTGTATATGAATGCAATAGAATCCCCGAAACATTCTCGTTAAATCAATAACAACAAACTTATCCATCAAATTCTTACGAAGAATTGGTCTTTAAAAAAAACAACGTGAATTCTTGCCGAAGATTGTTTCACTCGAGTTTCGCAATCCCCTCGCCAGATGTCAGAAGTTGTTACGTCATTCGGAAACATCCCAGTCGGTCCGTTCACAAATTAATCAAGTTCAATCATAGCGACTGAATTTAAATGAATATCGAGCCGGATGAAAGATTAAAAAATGCTGTGAGAGAGATATCAAAACAAACAAAAATGACAGTCCATAACGCAAATAGTGTCAGAATCCAAACGATTTAACTTCGTCCATTGTTTTTTCCCGCTACAATCCAACCGTCACAATTTCAAATAGGAAATGAAGTATTGGACAATACGTCACCTCGCAGTTGTACAATCACGTCGCTTTATCTCCAGCGCAGTGCAATTCCTACATAGCAATAACAATATTATTACTCAATCCACTGAAATCGAACCAGCATTGCTGTATCCCATCACAACAGCAGCATCCCGTAACGCCTCGCGCCTTAATAAGAAAATCTGGGACATTTGGCGGCTCAGCAATATTATTCTCAACTTAGGCGCTACTTATGCATTTATATATCGAGGCTATTAGCTAAATGCTAAAAGAGTTTTCCCCTCGGTTCGAGGCGTCGCTCGTTTGGCCGGCTTCGAACGGGTAGACGCAATGCGTCGGGACGCTTTGCCAGAAACGCCGCAATACCGTAGAGAACCAACGTAGAGACACACGACTCTCTGGATACTCGACTTATATCCACAATAGAGAAACTTCAGCACAGTGAAAACTCGACCAGTCGCAATGCTGTCAATTTGACATTTTTATCTTGACTGTATATATATATTTCTTTAAAAGCATTCTCCATCACAAGCGAGTATCCGTTTTCAATGATATCCAATTATCGTCAAGCAGCGTAATCGTCACGTCGCACAACTTTAAATTGTTTCCAATCGACTTTTATCCAGTGTCAAGTATCAATATGAAAGGAATGAAATTTATCTTTTTAATTTTTAAAAATATTCAGGTAACCCAATCAGAGATGTCTGCTTGTTTAGTAAATTAAATGGCGAGACGGCACCTTGTCAATTAGACGTCCCATTATCCACTGAAACTACTAATGACTTCGGGAATTCAACACGTGCAAAGTGCAAGACAAATTTATCTTTTACAAAGGGAAAACGTCACTTTACGACACTGTGGTTTTATCGATTGATACTCTTTTCACCTTTTGATACCAATCGACCGGATATCAAACGTATATTCGTGAACGTCGCTCCTCGAGGGTCTCGTTTAAATTTACTTCTCATCATCGAGAAATACATTTTGTTCTAATAATATTTTCAAATAATTATTATTCCCAGTCGACCTCACACTCAGCTGTTCCATCCCTTGAAATACGTTCGGTCCACGATGAATCAGCGAATCATCGCCATAAAAATTGCTCCCTCGGCTTGCGAAAGAATCGTCGTAATATCGAGGGAACAAAAGCTTCCTCGCCCAAGTTGTCGTCGTGCCTAACGAACACGGGCAGTTTTCAACGGGCGATATGTTGTTCCGAACCTCGCGGTCTTTTCGACTAGACGCGGCGATTACGTAAGACACTACGATTGGCCAAGTCAGACGTTTTTCTCGTCTTCCTTCTATCCTTCGTCTTTTTTTCTCTCAAATCGATTATCATGTCGCCGAACGTCAAGGGCGATCTGCGATGTGGGACAAATTCGAAAAAAGGGCGCGAAATTCGAATTCGTGCTATACTCTCTGTATATGCGTATGTATATCGATGTCTCGCTTTAATAGAAATGAATAATTTATAAACACTCGGTAACTTATCGTATCGTTTAAATGCTATTGCTGTATTAATATATCGCTGTATTAAAATATTTAATATATTAATACAGCGACAGCATTAAAATTTGATTTCCAAGAATGACAATGATATGTCATTGGGAAGGGAATATTCTTGGAAAAACAGACGAATCGTTAGGGGGCGAATATTTTTGGTGTTTCCAAATGAGAGAGAAGGGAAACAAATTTATTGAGGAAACAGTGGGGGGAGTGTACAATTCGAGAGAGAGAGAGAGGGAGAGGAGAAAACGCTGGAAAATAAGAAAAAAAAATATACACAGCGACGTAAGAACGACGCGTTATTGGAAACTCTTGGCTGGTTACTTGGCGATTATTGGTTTTAATGAAAATTCGCATTGAATGAATTTTCGCGGCTGGTAAATGAACTTCTCGCGATTGCTTTTGCATTATCCAGTTGGAAAGCAGCCTTAGGTCATACCGATACGTCGACTGTAATATTGCAGATATGACTTCGCGTTGGCTCGTGCGAGAAAGCGATTTGAGGATGCGCCTGAAAATAGTCGATGGCGACTTTGAGCTTCCACGAGCTATGGTAGAAGTCATTTATATTTTCGAGTTTTTTTAACATTTATATATGTATATATATACCGATTACTCTCGAGTTTCGTCGCTTTCCGTTACGGCGAATTAATTTTCAATTGGGATTATTTGGGCCGTGTTTCCGCGTCCATTGTGGAGCATCTTTATTATGCAAGATGGTTACAAATAGGTGCAGCGGCGTCGCTTGGTGTTTCCGTCGCGGCAGAAACCTTCGCCGACTGTTTCTCGACGCGATGCAGCGTCGGCGTTTACAAAGATGCGAAAAACGGTCGCAATACGCTACCTATGAAAACTACCCTAAAATTGTCGATGGCACGTGACCCAAAATTTAGAAATGCCTCTTGGCACTTGATGTAACGATACCGTAAGCACGTAAAGTATTTTCATGCTCAGACTGTATTATCAAGGAAAATAGATTTTTCCTCATCCCAGAGTGTCTCGTAAGATATTTACAATACACTCTGATTTATCCACCGTAATGGCTGCGCATCGTCATCGATACATCCCATATCCATGCTGCTACACGTTTCGTTCACGTAAACGACAAGGATCTTGACAAATGGTTGAATTCCAGCAGCAACGTTCACAGAGTACTCGATCACACTCAGTACCAGCCAAGAAGCCCTCCATTACAGTATTCAGTAACATCCAATCACGTTCCATCCACAAAAAAAAAGAAACAGGAAGATCGATATCTGTTTCCCTAAATGTCAGGAATTACCATAAAAAAAGAAGAGAAAGAGTATCATAGCCTAAACATAAATATCGAACCCATAACCTATCCAGCGAGGCCTCGTATATCTATATTTTCCATAAAGGGTAAAGAAAAATCTTTGCAACGACTCTCCTGGCCCGATATTATGAGTGCAAAATCACGTGACCACACCGCCAATTCTATTTTGCACGAGCAACGCGAGAGCGTACTAATTGCCAGTGGCAGAAAAGTGACGGAATCTAGAATAAGGTAGGTGGAGGAGGAAGCAGGAGTGTTGGCAAAGAGTACAAGGAGGATAGTCGCCAGAGGATACTCAGGAGCGAGCGTGAGAGCGAGAGAGATACAATCGGTACGTAAGTACCTGAGTGCGAGAGAGACGGAGGACAGAAGAAAACTTATATAGTACAGAAAGGAATTGGCTCGTGTAAAAGCGCTTGCGCTGATCCGCGTGGACCGGCCACGCGTGGCGCGAGTTAGAAGTTGCTTCGCTTTTAGTCTGTCTCGTCCCTTCGTCCATTCTCTGTCCCTGCGACCATCCTCATTCCTGGTGATTCCAACCTGAAGCCGACGAACAGTCGACTGCCTGAAACCATAGAGGATATAAAAGTTGAACGAGAGGAATATTTTTGTTGGGGGAAAAAAAATGAAAAAAATTGTATTTGACGTGACTGAACTTTTCTTTTTTTCTTTTGATAAATGTCACCGATCGTAATTGGTGATAAGCAGTGATAAGGGAATATTATGAGAACCAAGTAAAGAGTGATAAGGACCGGGAACTGTATTTATGGTATTACCGAGAGATTCTCCATGCACGTCTTCGTCGTGTCCTGAAGAGGACTTCCTGGGACGTCGAGATGTCCGGGGACGTCCTGGAGAACGAGGACGCGGGTAGCTGCCAGTCGGAAAAGAGTCACAGTACGGCTCAAAGAAGATGGCGTCTGTTAGCTAGAGCTTTGACCAGGTCGCCGGAACCGTTTACGGAAACGGAAGATGAAATTTCCATGAGACGATTCACTTCGTTTGGTCTGGTTAATCCTGTGATCATTGAGAATGCTGTTACCGATCCTGAGTCTTCCTGGTATGAATATTCGGCGGTTGTCGAGTCGAAGATCTACAGCGTGCAGATACGACGTATCAATAAGAATTTTACGGCTAACGAACTGATTGGCTTCAATAATACTGGTAATGTCTGCGTTTGGCCGTCCGAAGAGTGTCTTGCTTATTACCTGGTGAAGAACCGCAGGATATGCAAGAATAAAATGGTCCTCGAACTTGGTGGCGGTATGAGTTGTTTGGCTGGTGTTTTTGCGGCCAAGTATTGTTCGCCTAGTGGAGTCACCCTGACCGATGGTAACGTGACCAGCGTGGACAATGCCAGGTGCATCATCGCCAGGAACGATATGGCCGATTTTATTAAGTGCGGCGTTGTTCAATGGGCGAGAGCAGCCAGGGCGCTGAGACAGGCTGGTGTCAATGGGAATCGTGTTCAGGTGAATTTTCGTTTTTGATGATTTTCTGTAATTTTCCATTTTTTTTGTATCTGAATTATGATTTTTGAGGTTTGACTTTAATTTTTAATTCATTTTTTGGGTCATTTACGAATGCACCGGTGCTTTCGATTGCGTATAGGAATTGATTTGAATAGGTAAATTGGAACGCTTCCGTTTCTCTTCAAAGTCACTTCCGGTACCTCGTATAATACGCTGTATTCACGTTTTCCGGTTGTTCGTGAAATTGCGCGCGATCTCGGTGAGCCGCGCTGTTTTAATTTACGCGCCAATTCGAGTTTACGCTGTATTTCAATAAGCACGCTCGTATCAAATAGGGAATGTATGGAAAAGCCAAAATACCGATTTCATGGATTTGGTGCGATCGATAAAGTTTTCCTTCTCTTGGCTTGTAATTGCATTTGTACGATTATCCTATAATGGTCATTTTTATTCAGTAGAATGATAATTTTGACAGTAATGAAAAGCAAGATTCATTCGTATTACGTTCCATTCGCGGATGAGAATTCGAGTCGATTGGAATGAATTTGCATAATTAATTCACAAGAATTTCCAAAATGTCGATAGGGTCCTTAACGATACCCCAGTGGTATTGGGTGTCTTACGGGTGTCTGAAAATTTGAGAATAACAATCAATTTTCGTTGTTTTAATTTTGGAAAATTTGATAAGGCAATTTTGTTGTCTGTTTCGCGAAGTTGGCAACACTTTCTAACAAGATTTTCATATACACTGTCGAGTTCAGACGTGGGTCACGGACGCTGGCGACGAATCGCGACGTACAGAAGGACTCTACGACGTGATCCTGAGCGCTGATTGTCTCTTCTTTGACGATGCCCGTCTGGACCTGGTGGAAACTATCTACGGATGGCTGGCGGAGGGCGGCGTCGCCCTGGTGATGGCGCCGCGACGCGGTACGACATTCCAGAAATTCACAGAAGCTGCGATCAAACGTGGCTTCATTACCAAACAATGGGAGCGTTACGACGCCGTAGTCTGGTCGAGACACCTGGATCTGCTGAATCACAATCCCGAATACTGTCCCGATCTGCACTATCCTCTTCTCCTGGAGTTGACCAAGCAGAAGCTCCCAGGAAAAGTTTAAGAGCCAAGCGCGCTGGTTATAAAATAACTTAGTACCTCGAAAGAGAAGATAAGTCCCCGGTAGCATAGGAATCGTCGTGCTAATCAAGGGACTTCATCTCGTCCCATTCACCTAGTCCTATTAAATCTCAGCTGCAGATCGATTTCCTTAATTGTCCATAAATCAAAGAGTTCTCGATCCACGATCAGAGTGTCTCACGAGTAGGACTAGGGATTGGCTACTCCCGCGAGACCAACTACAATTACATTTGTATTAAGCCAGAATATCTCAGCGGCTTGGGAAGCTTCGGGGAAAATCAAAGACCCCGACGAGTCCTCCCATCTTCACATCAATCCGTTTCTTCGTACGCGGATGAAGCAACGCTAACGAAGAAAAAACATAAAAAGAAATTAGAAGTGCGAAATAAGAAATTTAGCAAACACAAAGAAAGAAAAAAAGACCAAAATATCTCCTTTACCTTTATCGGCCAATATTATTATCTATCTAGCAAAATCGACAGAGAAGAATTTTTGAAAACAGAAATTGATAACATTCTCTCGCTAAAGAACGACTAATTATAATGGACAAACGTAAATATGACTCGCGTATTACCGTCCCTATTAAAATAACAGTTTCCCTTCAAAAGTCGTTCCTTCAAAGGACCAATCTAGTTAAGTCTAGTCAAGAAGTATTTTACCAATCTTCTACGTACCTACCTAAATAGAGATATACATATATACCATTATACCTGTACGTAAGCGAATAACAAAAAGAAATAAAATATTTTCAATGACGTTCCTATACAATACTACGAGTGCTTTATTCGAGTTCATCGCCATACCAATTGTTTATGTAACGAAAAATGCCACCTTTTCCCGGTGAATTCATTGAAAACGATATTCGTTATTTACTCAGACATTTTCACTCCCCTTCACAGATTTTATGCAATACCCAACACCTGCGATCCTCCGAGCACTCATTAATCTCCAGCCACAAGCGTTTATAGGTTAACTGAAAACAGTCGCAGCAGCCACTCTGCTCGGCACACTGCCGTCTTCCCATTCTCAGTTTGTCACGATAAATCCGTAACGCGCGAGAATGAAATCGCCAGGGGACGCTAAACGTTCATCCCCGACGGTCCTGTTGACTCTTCACTTTATATAATTGGAGACAATTCCCAGTCGTAATGATCATGGTCGATATAGTTGATATAACAGCGCCAGGCAGAATCCTCGTAGAATTCTCCTAGGGATTAATATGATAACACAGTAAGATAAACAGACGTAATCCGACGTGTCTGATAATCCAGTCTGCACGTTCTAAGAGAATCAAATGGATTTGATGATAATAATCGTTAGCTTAAG
Source organism: Pachycephus smyrnensis (assembly GCA_030142225.1). Lineage (NCBI taxonomy): Eukaryota > Metazoa > Arthropoda > Insecta > Hymenoptera > Cephidae > Pachycephus > Pachycephus smyrnensis. The sequence continues at coordinate 108,278 of JARQST010000057.1, read as the reverse complement.
GATAGCAGTTTATTGGCAATCCCAATTATTTTCAGGCGTTTGTTTTCATTTGCACTTCCATTAGCCGTTATAACCTCAAAACAATTATTCGAGAACGACAGGTTAGAGGTGGCTTCTTCAATACCTGAAAGACAAAGGTAAACCTTTGACTTGGAAACGTTAGAATAAAAAAATTTAGTTCTATGATTCGCGTGGTCCTTTTTTTTTAATTTTATATCCCCGTGTACGCTTTCCATATTATTCTTTGGATACTAGTTTTTTTCATGAGTACATACTTGCCGTGACAGCAGCCACCTATAGATCATGGTCGAGGACGAATTAACGTTAATTCTCATATAACCGGTGTCGAGATTTATTGCGAAGCTATTAAAGCCCATGAATGTTCTCCCAGTCGAAATATTTTTGCGCGGTAATACCGAAGCTATTTAAACCGATTTATGGGATGATTTACGGGGCGGCAGTTATTTTTCATTATTTAAAATCATCGACAAGCGATTCTTTTTCGCTTCGTTAATAAATTTTCTCGAAAAACTCTATTGATCGTTTCGCCGTGGAATGTTTGGCAGAGATACATTTTTCGGCTTAAAATTTACTTAATTGATCGTTCATCTTATTTAGGTTATCTTCTAGTAGATACTTATTGTGTCATATCAAACTCTTGGGGGAATCCCCGTATACCTGAATGAAGTAGAACGAGCAGACGTACCTTATCGGGACTTCCTCTGTTTATCGTAGATTAATTATTCGTGAATTTTCTTTATCCAAAGAACGTGTCTCACGATAGGTGATAATTTTACGAAAATTCGGTTAAATTCGTCAAGAAAACGGGGATCCCTCAAGATAACGACGCTGTGGGTGTTTATCAAAGGACTTACGCATTGGCTGACCTTTACTTTTGAATCGATTTCGAATAATTTTCGTAGCAGACCATTACGATCATATCTGTATACATTTGACACTGTCTACACGTGGCACTCGTGTAATGTGTGCAAACAGTCGCGTGCGCGATACAATTTCACAATCAATTTGTCCGTAGCCCAAAAATAGCTGACAGTAACGTAACATTTGATAACAGGTCGTTCTTTTTCTATTCTTTCTTTTTTATTCCTTTTTCTTCATTACAATAGGAATACCTCGTTATCGTGTCTCCGACAGAGATAGTTCCAGTCAATTCGTCAAGATAACGATTTTCGTAGCGAAACAGAAAAGCCCAAGTCAGCTTAGACCAGAGAGTGCGAGCGTCGAAGAACGATCAGGACGCCGACGTCCCCGAAGAGGACGCCTGAACGAGCCGCCGGGACGAGTCGAAGTTATTTTCAAAACTGGCTTCCCGTCGTATATCAATTGGCAGTAGCGTACATTAGTTTTAATTAGTTCTTAGAGGGAGTAAGCCAGATCCCGGCGAAATTGGACGTTTCGGAATCACTTTTGATTTGGCAAACCCGTGCAGATACGAAACTGGCCCGTTCTCCTTGTGGTACCTCGTTCTTACGTGGACGAGAAAAGTTTTCTCCTCGCTTCCTGGGCTAAATTTTTCCGGTTTTACCTAGACGATTAAACGGCTTCCCAGTTCCGGTTAAAACGCCCTGCATTATGAGCCACTCGGAAATGGCGAAGGACGGAGACTCAGTATGGTTTGAAATACAGGTTGGCGTATTTGTATTGAGAAATAATATTTGCCGAGATCTTGAAAATAAGCCGTATCTCATTTCCTGTGGATGATGCGGATCCATCATCGAGGTCGTCACTAAGGTGTGATTAGCTCCTGTAGGAAATTCAATTATTTTATCACTCGTTGTACCGACTAGAAAAGTATCTAATTGTAAGTTGGCACAGGTAATATTTACTGTGCTTTAGAGGTTATGTCGTCACACGATTTTTACGGTAGACTGTTTACATTCGCGCGTTATTTACATACTCAAGTATATATATACACACTAAAGTATGTATTGTAGATAGTATAGCTGTAATATGTATACTATAGTGTATATCTACGACAATGCTAACCGAAGAAGTCAGCTGTTTCCTACGCTGGCTGATCAAACGAAAAATTTCAGGAGTGGTGTTACGTCGAAGGTACCTTATGTTTGACTTGGCAGCTAGTTAGCATTTAGTGTCCATTGTCGCTCGGTGAATATTTTCGACAGGTTTCGGTTCCTCTTCGACGTACGTGTTTCATCCATTCGTTCTCCATCGAAATTTGCTTTTTCAAGTCCGACGGAGTAGCTCGCATAACGCATCGAACGCGCTTGTTTATCCTCGTTCGAATGGTCATATTTAATTCACGCACGGGAAAATCCTTGGCCATCACTTCTATTATAGCTAGACGTACCAAAGCCTGTACCAACTGGTTTTCATTTTTATCCCCGAATTCGTCAGACCGTTTCGAAATCAATGAAAGAAGAAGCACTCCATACTCTATGTCCAGTCTGGGGAATCCCTCTAACCGCCATTTGCATATTACGCATACGTCACTGCAGAATTCGGTTAATTTCAGGGAATATTTCTCATGCCATTCTCTCCTCTCTGAAGCGTGTATACGTTTACGTGTGAATATTCCTATGGAATTAACGTCTACTTGCAAATTTTATTGTCCCACGTTTCAAATTCTCGCTAACCGCTAGTGACACCTGGCGGCGTTACGGATATATAGAATAATAGATTCTACCTGGACTCTTCGTGTGGACAAAAGTTTTGACTGAATCTTCATCTTCGTCGTACGGGGCAGTTTACTTTTCTTCCCTACTGGTATTACAATATTTAAGTATCCTTTCGGTAGCCTCAGTTTACTCAGCATCCCTTCAGGCGTCTCTATCTGCGTTTATACGTAGATGGACGGCAGAGCCTTTGTTTTTGTTTCTCCTCGTCTCCGTCCCTTTGAAAATTGGCGCGATTGTCGTCGGCCACCGTCCGATCGCTTTTACGTCGTCTAGGCCAACTCTTGCCAAGAGCAGGGATGAACCAGAACTTGAAATTACAGATTTCATCTGGATTAACGGTCACTCTGTTGACTCGGTGAGTGGGGCGTATCTGTTGCTAAGAAATTAGAAAAAAATTCTGCGAAACAGTGAGATTCGCGACTTTCTTTGGAAAATTGCCATCATTGTTCCCTGGTACTGTTGCGAGCCAAGATATTATTTACCTGACAGTAACAATTGGCTTTTGCACAGTGAAAATATTCAGTAGGTACTTTTCATTTCATATTTATAATTCCCGACGACGCCCGGCGTCGGACTGTCCCATTGTTCCTATTAACGTCCCGAAAAATTCTATAGTCGTGCGTCTGTATTCGATTCGACGAATCGGTATATCTGTATCTTCTTTTATTTTTAATTCAAACAGATTCCTGGATTAGTGTCTATAAATACGTGTATTAATCACGAGTTAATGGGCAAGCTGATGATATTTCAATTGCTACGTGTCGATGCACGTGAAATTGCGCGACAATTGATTAACGTATATCGTGGCATTGTTATTCGCCGAAATTATTTCAAAATGGCCGCCAGTACGGAAACCGCGAGGCTATTCGGTCGTCGGAGATTATTTTTCATTCGGTTTCGCGATACTTTACGGTGCCGACTTCACAATGGTGAATGTTTCCGGGACATGAACGGCGTGAGTCTGGTAAATTTAACTTTGCGGATATACAACGAGGACGTGGGGAATCCGTGCCAGGGACTGCGCCGCAGTATGCAGATTGATCTGATCGGTATCGATTGATTTCCAATCGATCAGTTCAGATGGATGTTCATTTACCTTCTGTCGGAGACAATTCGAGCGTCTTTCACAACCCCCTTTCTTTTTTACTTTTGGATTTTACTGTTATCCGTGTTCCGTGCGATGACTCACGATTTCAACTCCGATAGGTTCGTACTTGAATTTGAATTGAGAGATTATTAATAGATAACGATGGATCATGATTAAAACGTAACTGAATTTAATCGAGCAATCCTTACTCAGCTTACGCGTAGAAGGCCAACAGGGCACGTACATACATCGTGCAGATACACGTGACAAGTATCAAGAGACAGAAATCAAAATATATTTGAAATGTCACAGGTACGAGAATTAAAAAAAGGATATATAAATGCCTTATTAAAATACAACAGTTAAACCTAATAAATTTACTATGGCTAAAAGCTCCTGAGGAATATAAAAAAAAATAAAAGAAACTCCAAGAAATAAGAGTATACCTCTCCGACACCCTGTTTCCTATTTTCATCTCGTTTTTTTCTTTTCAATCACCGATTGCAAAGTTGTGCAATGCTACGTTCGCGGCAGTAAAAATATGTCGCAATCCGCGACATAAAGCCGAGTCTCCATCGGTCGGTCGTAAACGAACTCCAAAGTGAATCGTAACGAAAGAAACCGGAGTCCAGGATGGTTTACAGATGAAATTCCGGGTTCTAGGTATTGTCTTGCTCTTGAACGGATTTAGCCGAAAGCTTACTCTCGCCGTACCGCAACAACCTACAGAGCGTTCCAGTCGACTGATGACCCAATAATATTGTTGAATGCATCGGGCATAACCTAAAAATATAAATACCATTGTATATATACATATATACATCCATATATAGAAATAAAGAAGCTCGGAAAAGCTTCAATTGACGACAATGTAGACAACGTAACCTTGACGTATACCCAAGTCAAAGCTCACTCCACAGTGTGCAATAGGCGTAGAGCTTTTTCATGTAATACCACACAGGTGACGATAAACAGAAGCTTTTCAGCATCTAATACTGTTGTTTCGTCCTGGGCCACTCGACCCGAATTACTTCTAAAGAAGCTCGGAAAAGCTTCAATTGACGACAATGTAGACAACGTAACCTTGACGTATACCCAAGTCAAAGCTTATTCCACAGTGTGCAATAGGCGTAGAGCTTTTAATACCACACAGGTGACGATAAACAGAAGCTTTCCAGCATCTAATACCGTTGTTTCGTCCTGGACCACTCGACCCGAATTACTTCAGCCACATTCGTTGTCGCCAGCTCGTGCTTTCGCAAGCTCACACGTTTACGCCTGCATAAGGTATACCCTGTGTATATTGCCAACCCTGTGTATATGCCAACCCTGTGCTTCCAGCCGGAATGCCACACTGGGGAATGTAATCTATTGGGCAGTACAGAGGAGGAAACTTTAATTCTCTATGAAATGAAAGTAGAAAAGCTTCATACGAAGAATACCTGTATCGCATATAAAGTAAGAAAAGCTCTAGCATTATTATATGTGTGTGTATATATATATTGTTATAGAACTGAATTTTTTTATACGTATTAACTTCGACTGTTTAGGTAAGCTCCAGAGATAGAAATGCAATTTTAGAAAATTTTATTATAAATAAAATTTATTGTGTGTCACCCACGTTTTGTAGCACTGGATTGATTGTGAACGAAATAAAACAAAATGGCGTGTAACTTTAACACTCGTACCAGGAGGTGCGCGAACAAGTACCGAGGATCTAACGGCCATTGGAAACCGGCCAATCTTTTCTGTCGTAAAATCTTGGGTAAGGATCGGAAGTAATTTCTACGTTGATGTCGGCGTCTCAATTTCATTTAGTTCCAATCCGATCGAATCCTTCGTTTTATATCTCTTGTGATAATTATCGGTATCCTCTGTGGAAAGTTTCAACCCTTAGCTTTCATCTCCCTTGAGTGTCATTCATCTCAAGCCACCCCTCGGGGTCCTCGCAGGCCCTAGAAACGCCCTCGAAACCAGAATAATTCCATTGGCTTTTGCGGTCGGGTCAAGAACTTTTCTACTTGTTTCCACGAGAGCGAATAGTACCTGTATACAGATATAGGTATAGTCGGTGGGTTTGACAAATTTTCTTTTTTTTTCAGGAAAAGCTGCGTAACAATTTTGGAAATTTTCGTTATCCCTCCTTACGTCATTCTACCTGCACTTGATTGAAGGACCCCTCGAGGCGGAGCGACTAGCGTTATTTATCTGACTGTCATGGAATTGAATGGGGCACTCTAATTGCTTTGAATTTCAAGCAATCGAGAGCATGGAAGAATTCTCGCGAAAATACCAGGGAATGTTTCATCGCGGTTCGCTGAATTGTAAATTATTTATCTCAACCTAATGGGGGATTCCCCTGCCTACGTACTTCTAGCAGGTCGATGCAAAACCTGTTGCGGACGTTTCTTCGTAAATCGAACGGACTATTCAAACGAATCGACCAATGGGGTGTTAACGTCCCGTTTCTGTAATAAGTAGATAGGTAAGGGTGGCTATTTCATTGTTATCATTGTTCAGCATCTGTAAACAAGCGACGAGACAATTGCGTATCTGGTCTTTTGTTCGTTGAAAACTGAAAAGTCATAATAATATCACTGCCGTGAAGTTGATCGATAACGATGCTGATTTTCGAAACGTCGGGAAACGTCTATTCTGAAATAACGTAACGACAGAAGATGGACTCTTCCAATTTCTTAAAGCCTCGACGATGATTTTCAAAGGCCTCCTGGTTACCGTCAAACCTCCAACAGTTACTACTAGTCCCCGAACCCGTTACCAGGACGATTCATTCGAGCCCGTAAATCATTTCCCAATGGCTGCCCGACGGAAGTTCTAGTTTCTAACGAGTCGCTTAGGCATGAACTCTCTCGGGCGTTACTGCAATGGCGGCCGGTAACATTAGAATTATTATCACAATCAAACAGCAAAGCTATCTAACGGTTCGTAAACGCATCCTAATCGTACGTAATAAAGAACAAAGCTAGAACGAAAATAGATCCCACTTGGCTTAGTTAATAAATTCATTCCCAAGCCGAGATCATCTGGTCCAGACTACGATCAGACTATGATCATGATTGATCTTGGACCTGTTTCGCATCTGCTTCCTTGATCAAATATATATATTGTATAACCATATTCCCTAGACGATTTACTCTCAATTAACATCCTCTCAACCAGGATGCTGATTAAGACCATTTGGGAATGGAGCAACGTTGATAGATTTTCAACCCAATAGGTTCACATTAATTTTCTGAAACACCCTGTAGATTCTCTAACCGATTCAGATAACTCAAACCAGAGCTCTATCACCCCCCTATTAATCCTGATCTACAGTTCTATTTTAATGACTATAGATCTCATCAATTTTATACTTTATAATTTATCCACGCAGATATTAATTACGACTGTCTAACCTTCGCTGTCATCACCGTGGAACTACGTCGCATTTCCAATTCCGCGATCGTCGCGATCCCCATCATAGATCATATTCCAGGACGTCTTTCTCGTGATTACTTGTTATCTCCGCGGCACGTCGGATAACGTCATACTTACGGATGCGCATAATTTCCCAGGTGCATAACAGCCTGCATGTATGCATCCAGTGGCAAAACAGTTTTTAGGTCACCTATTGTTAGCTTTGGCGACAATTGTCTTTCGACTGTTACGAATCGCCGTGTGATATTCGAGCCAAGCTATGTACTTTTTTTTTCTCTGTATTCTTATACCGACGACAACGGTATGTCGTCGGTATGAAAATCATCTGGAGAAGAAGAAAAAAAAAGAAAAAAAACATTCACACTATTATTTAATGACCTTGTCGCTTTCTTTGGAAGCCCCGCTGTCGCTGCTACTAGGATTTAACGAGCTTAGTCTAATTCCTATAAATCGCTATGTTTACAACGTTACAGAGCCGACTGTCTGGTTTAAGTCTGGTTTACATAGGAGAACATTCAGGGATTGTGGATAACGCCATTACCAGGGACGGATGGATGAATGAATTTACATTGAAAGAATAAAAATTACGAGTGACACTGTTGAAAAATCTTAAACAGTCTTCCTCGGATGGATTTTAAGTAGAAATTTGAAATTAATTTTCGTAATCATAAATTCAAATTTTTTTTTGACTGAAAGAGGAAGGAGACGAAGAACTAAAATTTGATAACAGTTTTATATCCTCGTAAAGCATAACCTTCTTTGAGTAATATCAAAATAAATACAGTACTCTCTGTATATCTAGTATATTGATACCAGTTGCTTTTTATTTTTTTTTATAAAATTAATTACGCGCGTTTAGCATCGCAACTGTTACCAATGATGTTCGTTATCCTGGTACTAGCTGTTAATTTTCGTTGCGTGCTGTAATCGGGTCATTAGGCGGATCAAACGAGGAGAAGCTGATTTATCGTCAATACGCTTAGAATATATATAGTATAGTCAATATATACATAATATAGAATATATATAGTATATTCAATATATACATAATATATATATACACACACACACACACATGGACGACTCATCGTTTCTGTCGTACGGAAATACAGAAATACAAAAATAACATCGAGCGCCTCAGCAAGCCGACGAGCTAATCAGGAATCGTCTTAATGGCCCGGAAACGTTTTATCGCGAACGAACCAAGAGATCCAATGAGCATTAAGAGCGTGATAAAAGCGCCGATAAATCAGTGGCATATACCCGTAGCATAGGTACGAGTGAGAGGGAAGAATGAAGTGGAAGAAAAAAGGGGTCATCCAGGTAAATGATTCCGAGGACGTATAAAAGAGAAAGAAAATTCTGAATAAATCACACAGCGAGATGTAAAGTCAATGAAAACTGTTCCCTTTGCATCGCGACGACTTGTGAATCGACGTCGCGTCTACGTGAAATAATAAATGTGAAAAAACGATAAATAATCTGTATACGAATTGCATCTGCTGTGACACTGTACTGTATTAATAATAATGGCCATTGCCAATAATAACAATGCAGTGCTATTAATAATAACGTATTGTCTAATGGCCGATGATGGGAACCGAATAATTTTTGGAAATTGAAGTAAATCAGTAGAAGTAGCAGAAATAATAAATAGATTAAGTAAAGTCAATGAAAACTTCTCTGTGCATCGCGACGACTTGTGAATCGACGTCGCGTCTGCATGAAATAATAAATGTGAGAAAACGATAAACAATCTGTATACGAATTGCACCTGCTGTGACACTGTACTGTATTAATAATAATATAATGTCTAATGGCCGATGATGGGAACCGAATAATTTTTGGAAATTGAAGTAAATCAGTAGAAGTAGCAGAAATAATAAATAGATTAAGTAAAGTCAATGAAAACTTCCCTGTGCATCGCGACGACTGGTGAATCGACGTCGCGTCTGCATGAAATAATAAATGTGAGAAAACAATAATTAATCTGTATACGAATTGCACCTGCTGTGACACTGTACTGTATTAATAATAATGGCGATTGTTAATAATAACAATGTGGTGCTATGGATAATAATGTAATGTCTAATGGCCGATGATGGGAACCGAATAATTTTTGGAAATTGAAGTAAATCATTGACGTAGAGGATCGATGGGAAATTGGGTAACGGATAATGGCGGGAATTTCAAATTGAGTTGAGATTTCCTGAGCGATATCAGCATCGTCTATAGGTATAGCGAAGTGTAATTAATAGGGGTTGATTACGTTTTTTTCTCTCCTTATATACCCATTCATCCCCTATTGCCTTGTCTAAGTTTATACCTGTTGCTGCTGCGTAATGGAAAGATAAAAAGGTGCCGCAAAGGAATATTTGTTGGGTTAATAAAGCTCGTAGGGTGGCTTGCTGTGTGAAAAATGTTAATAATAAACGTGGATTAAATGGCGGGTTCAAGATATAGCGTGTGGTTATTCGATGCTTGGGGATTGCAAAATAATAAATGAGACCAGCCCAACTACGATGTACGTCGCGACGCTTGTTGGTGGGTTATCGATTTCGGCGTCGTATGGCAAAATTAAACCTGTTGCTTGTCCTTTGGGGAAATGTGAATGCACCTTGTGATATGCACGTTGGAATTCGTAAGGTATAATAAAGCTGGGGGTTGGTATATAAACATTACTGTGGCATTACAGGTCGTTTCATAACGTTACGTGCTATACCGTTAGGTTATGATTATCTAGGGAATATTCTGTATCTAGGGAAATATTATGGTCTGTGTTTTGTCAGTGAATAATCAATGTTATTCACAATGAAATTCACTCAGCCTCTCTGTATGATCCGACGTTATTTTTATCTTACCTAAGGAGATAAAAATCTGTCATCCGATCAGTGCCAATCTCATACCCTTTGATACTCGCTGTAGCTCGTACGTGCTTTAAACGCCGAGTCGTTCCGCTCTCGCGCTTTTGGAAATCGGCCAGACATTGTGATCACGAAACTTTTCAAGACAGATCCTACAAATCTCGAACACAAATTGTCCGTCAAGAGTTTGACGCTAACGTCGGTTTAGCCCTGTCGTCCGATATTCACGTAAGAGCGAGGTCCTAGCATTGTTGCTTTCACGTGTGTCACGTTTTTGGCATCGACTCGGCGATTCGTTGAGTACGATAAAATAAATATAAATAAATAATAAAAGCGTAGAAACATACGACATACGTACGTCAAGAACGTGACAGAATGTCATGGCGTATTGGTATAGCCGTATGGATACGGCAGTGCTACCTGGTGGTAGAAAATAGAACGTTTGCGACCTTAGCGTCCGTCATTTCAATCGTCATCAATCGTCATTGATAATCCAAGTCATAGAATAAAATGCGAAAGGTCGTCTGTCGTCAGTATACCAATACGTCGCTCGTTAAGACTGTTGAGGATAAAAAAAGAAATTCGAGAGAAATATTGGATACCAGAAATATAAAAATAAACTCGGCTAATCAGATAAGCGGACTTAACGAAGAGAGTGTGTATATATATATATACACACGTGTCAGTGACGAGTTGACGCTACCGGAAGTGACTTTAGGAAAAATGACAGAGATTTAAACTTTTCAAACAGAGCTTAATACCACTTAACAGTATCGGTACGTCACTTTTTTGAGGGAGTGAAAACTCTGATGTTACGTCAGCTTAAGGATTTCGAAAAAAATAAAATAATGAAAAGAAAAAAAAGTAATAAAAACACAGCTATCGGATAAAGCGCCATTCGAAATGTGCCGTCTAACAGGGTTCGAGGGTGGGCTACAGGGTACAAGGGTGGGCTACAGGGTACGAGGGTGGGCTACAACCCTCGTAATATAAAGCATTATTGATGCAGATATTTATAGAATATATATACCCAACGCCCAGCATTAGTATTAGTGCGTCCCTCTGCCATTCTACCGTCGGGACGCATAGCAGATAGCCGCCAGAAAATGACAAGTGAAAACTGGATTTGACAAGTCTTTACTCCCTTATCAATTACACCCCTAATTGTGTTTTTCGTTATACGAACGAATTAAGAGAAAGAGTAGTGACGCTCTGGTACACGAAAAAAGAAATTCCAACGGCGTCCATTTTTCATTAATCCCAATTCCAATCTCGTGTAACCTAATTACGTAATAAGATTTCGAAAATTAACGCAATGGTATCATTACGGTTTTACGTTATTAACATAGCAAATTTTCACGCGAACATTTGCCTGTAAACGAATCAGTCGGGTTGCAGCTGCAACTGCATATCCGTGTGGGAAGGCCAAGTGCACTGATGAAGCTCAAGGCTGCGAGGGTCGGCGGCTAATTGCCAACTAATTTAAGATATCCAGTGTACGAATTCGTCTGGTAACAACAGGAAGGACTACTTGTACATAATGAGTGGCCATATAACAATTGTATATATTTATTTATGAATTTTAAATAAAACCATCCTTCTTTTGTCTGTGAAATATATTGAGGACATATTGTATGATAAATTTTTAATGGCGTTCTTATCTTTGCTGTGGACGATTTAGATTTTTCAGGTAATAATAACCTAGAAAATGGCGTCGTTAATGCACTCCGGCTACCTTTTACTACTGGGTACTAGACACGTGAGGCTATCTGACCACGTATGCAGGAAACATAGTGCATTGTGAAGACAGTAAATAAAATTAAAAACCAGGTCAACCATGCCGGTCGTAATGCGTTCAGCTAATGTACCATTAGACGTGCATATGTTGAATATATATGGTTAAATACGAGAGCGTGAATATGCAACTGAACAGGGAAGAATCTTTTTACGATTTAGACAAGGAAGAACGTGCGTTGAACTTTTATCACTGATTAAATCGAGCATGAACTTTATTGGTTATTGAGATTTCACTGCAGAAGGATATCGTCTGACCTCGTATATATATCTACAACGATCCTGACCTTTATTTTGTCTTAAAAAAAAAGCATTCAGTACGAACGCAGTGCATTGTGCTTTTACTCGTAACTTTTCAGATCGTCGGACTTTTCTGTGCGATTCTTGATACGGAAATATTTGAATTTCTTTTTTTTTCTTTTTTTTAGTCGAGAATAGACATCTAGAATTTTGATTACCGTTAACGGATAAGAATGAAAATGGAAAATTCTACAAGACAGAATAAAATAAAGGCGATAAGAATTATGACTGTGAATTCTATTATTTTTTTTATCAAAGATATCCTTGTCGTAATGGCGGATAAGCATTGAGCGTCTTATCAGCGTTTGAGAATTCTTATGGAGGACGCTTTTGTCGTGGTTTGCAACAAAGGGTTGGTGGTTTGAGTTGTAGATAGTATGGTGCAAGTATGACTTTAGTAGATACCGATATGGTAAACGAGCGTTGGTGCAAGTTTAGAAAATGGAATTTTCCTCGGGCTCAAAAGATTCTGCCATTATAATGATATCAAGTCTTGAAGTTATTATATGATACGATCCCCTTTCACGTGACATTTTCAGGGCCGATTATTGGAAATCACAGGGACGCAAGTTCTGCGACTTCTGCAAGTGCTGGATTGCCGATAACAAGCCAAGTATTGAATTCCACGAAGGAGGAAAGAAGCACAAGGAAAATGTCAGCAGACGGTTACGCGAGATTCACAAGAACAGCGCCAAGCAAGCCAAGCAAAACAAAAAGTTCGAGGATGATCTCAAGAAGATGGAAAACGTATGTACACTGTACTTTTTTAAGAGTGAACGAGATCGTAACGACGGTTAGTCGATGATAAATATTTTTCAATATTTCAGGCGGCAATGGCGGCGTATCTCAAGGACGTCGAGAACAATACCAGAGACATGACGGCGGAGAAAATAATAAAGGAAAAATTGACTAAAAGCAGAGAACCCGAGGTGAATGAAATATTACAAAAATTATATATAGATTTGATTTTATTTTTTATATTAAAAAGAAAAAGTTATTTCTTTTCTAGCCCGTAGAAAACGTTAATCGGCCACCGCCCGCAGCGCCGGAAACACATCCGAGGTTTAAGGGCAAGAACCATAGAAACGTGAGTGATACCTATCGCAGGAAATTGAGGCCTTGCCAAGTTAAATTCGATAAAGTTCGAAACGATGTACTCATCCGGCTTTTTTATCTCATTCTGTAGTTCCCGCAGGAGATCGATCCCTGCGATCCTGCACCACAACCGCGGCCGGCGCCGCAACCTAGAGTGAGTACGGTTTCTGGTGGAGTAGGAGGCGAGAACAAGGCCCAAGGGAAGTCTAAACCTGGTAAAGGTAAAGGCAAGGGTAAGAAGATCCAGGAGAATGATCGTGCCAATAAACCAGAAACTCGAAAGCTCTGGTACGAAGCTCTGAGTCCTGAAGGTTACACCTACTATTGGCACATAGAGACAAATGGTACCTGTTCGTTTTGAAATGTTACTTTTCGCCTACGTACATTTTTTTTCGGCTTTCTCATTCTATCGTTATATTTTCTTTTTAGAATCAGTCTGGGAACCTCCGGCAGAGGGTTTCATGACTTTTGCAGAACAAGAAGAGGAGGCAAAAGAACAGGCAATTCAGGAAGAATTGCTAGAACAGTTAGAGCAGGAGGAAGCAATCGAGAAGGCAGATATTATCGAGGAACAGAGAGCCAATGCCGAGCGAGAAAAACTGAAAGAATTGCGAAAGAAACGGGTCCAGAAAAAGGAAGATGGGGAACAGGATGCCGAGGTCGAGGACGATGAAAAGCCCACTTATAGGAGGGATTACAGTGTCCCAGAAAAACCGGAACCGTACGGTGCCTGGAAAACCGTCCAAGTCATGTAAGTATCATGATTTTAATTGGATGAGGATCATTCCGGGAATCTTGGAGTGGGATTGGATTTAGATTTTTTTTTCTTTTGTGGTTTCAGTGAGAGAAAACCAGTTGATCTTCAGTTGCCTAAACCCACAGTGGCTCCCATTAGTGTTCCAACACTACACAGCGAACCGATTATGCCTACGAGGAGTTTCAAAGAAAAAACCATTTCTCATATTTCCACCGGAAATAGTGACGACGAAGGAGGACCCACTATGTTTAAAAAACGAAAAATTGGCAATAAGAACGTACGACGGAGGATGGACGATGATTGATCGAAATAAATATCTTTCACAATAAACTACTGAATGGATTTATACAAAGGGTGGATTTGAATGGACGTAATCGTATTTAACGTACAATATATATTTTTATTACAAAGAATTACAGACGAAAAATAAATAGAATCCTTAACAATTACGCGACTCGCAACGCGATACTGTAAATCATTTATATAATTGGGTCGTTAAATAATTTTTTTCATTTAGGTGACTCTTTTACGCTATAAAACATAAGGAAATTGGCCCCTCGAAGTGCAATTGATCTCGTGATCCAATCATGGCGGAATATTCTAATAAACAATGTGAGAAAAAAGATAATCTATTTAGTACTAAAAATTGGCTCCGTATCTTCGTGCATTAGATGATGCTAATTAAATAGTAGATTCTTATTCTACAGCGTAAAAAGCAATTTTATAATTCAATTCAAATGAATCGACCGATGAAAGTATCGGCAGTCAATCTACATTCGATATGTTGCTTCATTTTGCCACGTAGTGTCGCCACTGTTTCTCAATTATTATTATTATATACCAGAACATGACGTCACGGGGAAGAATGCCAACACTTCTAATGGCGGATGGACAGACAGTGCAGTAATCCCTGGAAAAGGATAACGCGACGCCCTAAAGATCTATGCTCCGAGCAATACTTTGAACATTTTGTCAATCCTCCATTGAGAATCTAAGTACGAAGAAAGAGTAAGAATATTTCTCAAACTAGGCCAATACATCTTCACGAGGAAAGTTCACTGGAAAGACTGTTCCTGGCACAAAACTCAGCCAGGTATGCATTATCGCTGAAGGTTTCTCAGTAACGACCCAAAACAACGTTGATACTAATTATAACTTACGTAAAATACATGAGACATTCGCTGCGTTTGCTTGTCCTATCATTAATGAGTTTAATATGATATATGAAATTGTTGTAACCTTGGTAATGAGTACTCTGTCGATGTTTTCTGCCTTACTGACACATGATAAGTGTCATGTCGATAATTAATGTGATCTCAGCAAATTTGCACCATTTTCAAAATATCTATGAGCAGGGACAGTACAAATTAATGCTTGACACATGGTTCGGTCGCGGGTTCGAAAGAATTATTACTTTAGATGATTTAAGAGATGCAAAGAAGTGCTTAAAGCTTGGTCAAACTTGCTCCGATACTGGAAAATCCTTTGTTACTTCAGTATTAGCTGTTACGTAACCCCCACTGTGACAGTTTACTGGAAGTCCGTTAAGTTCATCCAAGATGGATTGTATCGTTCTGCCTTTGGTTTCCGGTACCAATATCAAAGTAAAGACAAAAGTACAGGAACAGAAAGCGGCCAGTAAGAAGAAGCATCCGTGTATACCGAAAAGGATCATCAATGTACCAAAGAGCTTGACGACCAAGAAAGCCAGTACCCAAAGGAAGAGGAGAGACACTGAATTGGCCAGACTTGATATTTCTGCACTGAAGATTTCAGATGCCACTACAAATGGTGCTGGACCCATTCCTAAACAGTATACTACAACGTATACCGATAATGCGGTTACAGGAATCCAACTAAAGGATGAAACTTCGTATCCTAAAGTTTGCAAATAACAAAAGGTTCCTAGAGTGCAGTGACATATACACATCCCTACACAGGATATCAAAATCAAAAGTCTTCTTCCGGCCCTCTCCATCAAGCTGGTTGACAGATAGGAACCGAATACCTGAATCCCTCCCACTATTATTGAAGCCATATCTGGTGACATTGAACTCCCTGCCATTTTAAATATCGTCGCTGTATAACTGACCTAAAAATCACCAATTTTTTAAATTATATTAAACAGTCTTATTACGATGACAAATTCTTATTAAAACTATACTTACCATTGCAAATATACCACAAAGCTGTTGGCCACCCAAAAGCCCCAAGGCTATAATGAGTCCCTTGAAAGTGCCCTTATTTGCAAATAAGTCCCTAAAACTAACTTTTCTATTCAGGGCACTAGCTTCTTTGACTTGTGCTTGCAAGCTCAACAATTCACGGTCAACTGTAGTTTTGTCACCTCCTCTCAGCCACACAAGAGCCCTTTAAGGTACAGAGAAAGAATGTTACTAAAAATCTAGTCAAAATTCCCGTATAACAAGCAATAAAATTATTAACAAACCTCGCAGCGTCTGTAATCCTGTTACATCGCACCAAATAAACAGGACTTTCGGGCATAAAAATGAAAGCTCCCAGATAGCACACTGGTAGTACCAGTGCGCATATGGCGAAAACCCGGAAGGGAAGTATAGCTCCAGCCACGAAAGCTACCAGGATGCCGACGTTGATGAACAGGACCAGAAGACTCCCCAGCATTCCTCGTCTTCCACTACTGGCTATTTCACCCACATACAGTGGTACCAGCAATAACGATCCCGAACCACCTACGCCAGCAAAGAATCTGGCTACCAGAAGATAATTTTGATCCTGAGCAAAGATCGTCGTCAGCCAGCAGACTCCATAAGGAATGGCTACAAGACATCCGGCGATCTTGCGACCAAACTTTTCCGAAATCGCTCCAAAAATTGGTGTTCCAATAAGTGCACCTATGCAAAGTACACCAGACAACCAGGATGCTGTTTCGTCGGTCATTGGGGTTGATCCTACTGGTGGATCAGGACTTTGAAGTTTAGGAGTCATTGGTGATGCCCAACCAACCATGGTGCCGTAGATCAATGCTGACAAATTAACTGAAAATCCATAATGGATATAAATATATAAATAAATCTTAATAATGAATAATGAGATTAAATCAAAATATAACAATTCTTATCTATTCAACTCACCGACTACAGCTGCAACAATCTGTTGCATTTGTCCTGGCTCTGCTGGAGCTTTCTTTTTTGCCTCCATTTTTTCAAAAAAATTTTATACAACGACTATCACTTCTTGGTCGATTAAAGACTTGTTTTTATTAAAAATTATTATGTTTATTTATTAATTAATAACTCAGTTTATCAGTTCAAATAAATTAAGCGATCATCTTATAGAATTTCTGTTTCACTAAAGGAATTCTCTGTGTTATACCCGTCGCCTTCGCAGATTTAATTGCACAGATCTTTCATACACTTTATATCGTTTCTTATTTCAAGAAGAGAAGATGCTCAACTGTGTTTCCTGGCATCTTCTTTACTTCAATTTATACCAATTGATATTCCCCCGACAAGAAAATTCTTATCTCTTTCACCACGTGAATATCAACTACGTACGTCACTCATTTATAGCGTACAGTAAATACTCTAAGCAGATTCCATCCCTGTCATTTATCTCTTTCTGTTTCTTAGTTCCTTCTCCTATTCTTCTTCTTCTTCTTCTTTATATCCCTTCACCCGATTCTCATAATTCTTTTACTCTTTCCGACTCATCCAAAGTGACGCAAGAAGTTTCAGTCTCGGAACGTGCATCCGTTTCGCGGGAGCTCTTCGCGAAATTGGTCGTTCACGTTCATCGAATAACGTGTATTAAATAGCCAAAAATATAATTATTTATTCACAATTAATTATAACAGAGCCTAAATCCTCAAATATAAGTACACGAATATTAAATATAAATCTAATTCTTGCAGATATTAAAAAAAAATGACTTAACGTTAGTTTCCAAGATATGTTGCGGTTTGAAAAGGGATCTATTTTCGAAAAAATTCTCCTGTTGTTCAGGTACTTCGTTTCTCTTCAGTGAACAATTTTAATATTTACCTTTCGCTAAAAATATTCTAGTACAGTCACCTAGATTCGTTATACATTAACATGGATTTACGTCTGTCTTATCTAAAGTTTTAAACAAAGAACATGCGTAACAATGAATTCTCGTGGCCTATTCTATAGACAGCCTTGAAATTTGAGAAATCATTAGGATTAACTTCATTTCGGTCATTCGCCACAATGCAATAAATGACATCGAAATACGCGATTTCTAATTCCACAGCGTCAGATAATAGACGAGCCCGTAAATCATCTGAACCTCAGCCTTAGTAAAAGATCTATGATACGGCATAACGAAAAAAAAAAAGTTTGACGTATGTATCAGCAAAACTATTTTACGGTTTAAAAAGTCCTGAGCGAATCGCAAAACTATATCGAATCAGGAGAAATAAACAGAAGTTATAATGGCATGAGTTTTCACACGCGATACTACTAAACACGTGTACTATGATAGAAAAAATAGGGAATTATTATTTCTCAATAATTATCTTCTTTCTTCACCTTCGTCATTTTATCACAAGTTTATTCAAGGTATCTTATTATAAAGGCCATCGATTAAAGCGCCGTTTACTCCTTGCTCACAGTTTTGTTTGTTCTTTCGAATATTGACACGTGTTTTTCAAATGTTTGTAAATGCACGGGTGAACCGTTCACTTTGAACGTTTTGAAGGAACCTGGTTCGATTTTAGTTGAATCCAAGGAATTCTCGATGCTACCCCATTTCGTAAGGTAGGCCAATAGATGAATGACCATTGGTGTTTCGAGGGCGCTTGCCACCATCTACTGAATCGATATCAGGGTGTCAGCTGTTCACCCCTCTTCACTTTAAAAGCACCACCAAAGGTCAGGAACTCTTACGGTCCATTACGGTCGTTCATCAGGTTTCAGACAAGACAGATTTAGACAGTTTTTGGAAAATGACACTCTTCTGAGTAATAGTTCTAGCTGTAGTTTTGTATTTATTATTCTTTTAATCATGAATTTGATGGTGGATGTTATCTTCAATGGAATGTTATTAGTTTAGCCTACAATTTCTTTGATAACCTTCTGAATGGCATTTTTGTTTGTGTCGGAGTGACTATCAGTAATGACATCTGATTTGTTCGCAGGTATCTGACATAAGCGTAGCTATGGCTTGGCACTGCAATGGAACTACGAATCAAGAAATGGTGGAAAAGTTGAAAGGTCAATACATTAAGAATTCTTTGAATGGAAACTTCTTTATCATTGTACTGATACTGTGGATGTTTAGCTGCTGGTATACTCGCTACAGACAAAGCTGAGGCTGCGATGTTAGCTGTGGATAGAGCAAAATATTGTCATGAATCGGATCCTTACTTGGATAGGCCTAGAAGAATTGGATACAATGTCACCATTAGTGCTCCTCATATGGTAAGATATGTTAGAGTATCTTGCTTATCAGTATTTTATCCAATAAACTCCATTTATCATCTAATTTTAAACAATTCATTCTGGTCTGATGTATACTGATTGACATATTGACAGAAAGTAAACCATTTAAAGAATAAGCAAACAGAATCAGTATGTCAAGATTCATATTACAAATATTTTATTATTCATATTTAACAATGGAGAGGCACCATAAGCATTTATAATTTATATACTTATGAATATTATCTCTGAAACTTCATTAATACGTTTGTTCATGGTCAAATTCATGGACTCATCTCTAGCTCTAATTATAAATATTAATATGAGGTAAAAGAACATTCATTTCATTAGAATCAATTTATTATTAAGAATCTAAAATTTGTCTAGTTAATAATGTTTTGATGATATTTAAAAAGAAAACACCAGTTTCCAATCCTCCAAATGTAGTACTAAGTAGGAAGTGTCAGGGACCTAGATATTTATGATGGCTCGACGCAAATATTTGTACAAAAGTCTAGACATCAAAAGTAAGCAAAAATGTAGCTT
>JARQST010000057.1:32389-64621 GCA_030142225.1 Pachycephus smyrnensis | reverse complement strand
CAACCATTCGCTGCATTTCAAGCATTCGATTTCACGCAACCCTTCGTAGAGATATATGTATAATTGGATATTTATAATACAGTATCTCGTAGAAATATCTTTTTTTAATCTCACGATTATCCGCGATAACGCTAAAATAATGTAACAACGGAACGTATACTCTGCGTGCAGTTTATTATTAAACGGAGAAGTATTAGAATATATACACTGTGTCCGACATTTTCTAAAAAAAAAATTTTTTATCTATCGTAGAATCTTGGTAATTTTCTTCAATTATTCATATTCGTATTTCATTTCGTTCATAGAGCAATTATGTGTATCTTTCATCTAGAATAAAAGTCTGCATACGCCCCTATCATTAAAACTTCAAGATTGTATAATCTTCGTGTCACCTAATATATTACATAAAAAATATATTTATGCAGAGTGATCGATCCTTAGATACAACCATATGGAACACGCGAGAATATCTTTACGGAATCGAAATAAAAAGATGTCTGCGCGTCTGAAAATTTCTGCGTTAAAAATTTCAAATGAACTGCCAAAATGTTCGAGTTCGTGAGAAAAATCAAATTCCGGATATAGAATAACATTTGCTGATATACAGGACTTCCGGTTTTGCAGTTTCGTGTCCGCAAAGTCAATCGTTCTCGCGACAACGAGAGCAAAAATGCAATTACATTTTACACATTTGTCAAATGATATCCTTCGCGATAAACTATAGCAATTTGCGAAAAAAATTACAAAAAAAATTGTAATTACTTCAAAAGAAAGCTTTTTTCACGTACCTTATTTTCGACAGGTACCCACGTACATTTCGATGAGAGTTACTTTTGTAAATCAATTCTAGGATAAAGGCGATCGATGACAATAACATGCCAAAGAGATATATGAGAAAGATAACGTGCAGTTGCTGTATCGAGAATTTTTGAGGTTGGACAACGGACGCGTGCGTCTTCTTATTGATGGTATCGGAATTTTGCCAATAAGCAGGAATACCGAATTCACGTAACTTTTGAATCATTATATTCAGACTAATCAGTAGCGGCGAACCTTTCGGCAGCAACATAACGGAATCGTAAGAAATAACACAAGTATCCGGAAACGTGTAAAATCCCGCGGTTTTACCGGATTTCAAATATTTCCCTCTTATATAATCCATAGTAGATCGTTGACGAATATAAGCTAAATTCTGTTCCGTAGATATCAATTCGGCTGCTTCATCCGCATCAGCCATTGCCTCGTATCGTTTCACTAGCTCGTGCACGAGATGATTTTCTGACGCTTGATCGTTTAGGGTCCGTGATAAGGATCTTGGACCAGCAATGCGTAATCGATTATCAATGATTTCTTGTTCGTTCAAAATCATTGGGATACCCAATCTCAGTGTCAATTGTTGCGCCAATGAGGTTTTGTAGGCGACTGTTATTATCAATGCGTAAATCAAGTATAAGGTGTAATGGAACTTTTCCGCACGTTTTTGCGACGATATCGGAACCGGATGTTCTACGGTTGCTGAAAACATTTGCAATAATGAAAAGAAGAAGTTACCATCGTTTGGTCCATTACCTGAAACGGAGAATCATTGAATATTAATAAACTTTGAATTATTTCAAATTTACCTGTTTTTTCCCGTTACTCACTCCAGTGCATCAAATACGCAAAATGCTGGAACAAAGCTGATAGTATAATGATCAATATTATAAGTATCCATGAAACGGCAGAGAATTCAGAGAAGAGTACGTTTTTGTTCCAGTCAATGATCAACGGCACTGTCCACGTCAGGCACTCGTGATTATAACTGAACGAAAAGTCTAGTAGCAATTGGTTGGTATAGATCGGACGTAATTGTCCTACGCCAATGTCTGCTTTTCCCATAACTAATTCTTCAAGCAAACCAGACTCTTTGCTGTCCGGTGTCGACGATGTCCAGTCTTTGTATGGTGGATACTTAACAATCGGAGTGAAATTCATGTAATTGGCGAACATCAATATCATTTTACCTTCCAATCCACCTGCAAGTATTTAATACAGAAATTCCTTAAATTTACTGCAAATAACTTTTCCACGACCTATTGTTGTTTCGGATCAATTTTGAATCAGATCGATTCTTTTATTTACACTACAAAATTAACGTAAGAATATAACCTCTATTATGGACAAAGAGTAACGATTATTCGAAGATGATATTGATAACAGACGACAACTGTAAGTATTTATTATTGTTTGATTATGAATAGACATAAGTTAACTAATCTTACCCACAATTCTGAGCGTCCCATTGTTACCTTCCGTTATACGCATTACCGGTTCTAAATTTAAAGTAACTATGCGAACAGGACACATCCGATAGTTTATCGGTTTGAAAAATACTAATTTATGCATTCTCAGTCCAGTTTCGATGCTCCAATTTCCCACGACTTTCGCTCTATACGTACACGTTTTATATACGATTTCGCATCTGTACAGTTGCGCAATACTTTCGTCAAAATGTACCACAAGTATATTGGCAGTTTTCCTATTATAAGCCATATCATAAATTTCCGTTATCTCGTCGAGAGTCAACGATCCAGTTACAACGAGGACAATCTTCGCCTTGTAAGTATTAGGTAAATCTCGAAAGCAGATATTCAAGTAATCGTCTTTCCAGTTATCCACAAAAATGAAAACATGTCCCATCTTACTGTACTCCTGCGAACGCGTGATATTCGCATGTTCGCCAGTATAAATTGGATAATCTTGATACAGCGGATTAATAGCACGTAACAAATGAAGATTTTTTGCCAGTACAGTTATCTGACGATGTTCCCTCCCATCGAGGTAATCGCGTTTAAGATCCTTCATGAAATCTGTCATTGGTTTCAGGTTCCCTGCACCGTCATTCTTCGGGTCAAGGGTCAACGTATCACACGGCAGTGCAGCGATTGATAACGTCAATATTATTCGACACAGCATCCCGTCGTCGTACGTTTTTTCCCCTTTTCTTCCTGCGTGCCAACTTAAACTGTTATTTCGTACTAATCAAACTGTTCTATTCACTTCGCGTTAACGCGGGAAATTTAAAAGTGGATACTGACATTCAAACTAGGTTTTATACCACTCAAGGTTTCGTGCTCGATGGAATTAAGATAGTCATCCGAGTTGACAGGTATATTTATTCAAAGGGACACGCACACGTTTGAGTTACACTCTGAGTAAACCTAATTATCTATAGTGATTAGGAATATTTTTTTTCGCGATCCCTTCGATTGCACGGAACTAATTCAATGCAAATATATTTCATAAAAAATGACTATCGTGTTTACGTTACAGCTTCGTGCGTCGCTCGATAGAAACGACAGCGCGACTGATGACTCAATAACTACAACCATACTCGTAATTCGTTACGTTTGTTATAAATATAAAAATGGATCGAACGAACGATGCAAAATTTAGAGTAAAATTGATTAAAAAAAAACATATCTCAATATTCGCAGTGTAAAACATATTTCTTACCTGTAGGTTATAACACGTCAATTTAATACTTCCTAAAATAAATTTGACAGAGCACGAAGTTCCACTGCGCGTGCCAAAGCATTTCTTCGTTTACTCCTAATGAATTACCACGTTAAAGTATCTTTTATTTGCAATACCTGTGCTAATTCGGCACTGCCTCGATTATGAACTCGATAATGATGGTAAGGATGGACACTGTCATACCTGATAAGTAAAGTATAAATATCGACTGCAACTGCGACAACGTAAGCTTCTGCATTTTCATATCAGTCGCATGTACGTTTCTAACGTATCTGTCGGCCTGGTCGTTGTTCCACAAGTCGATGTGACCGGATTCTCGCATAATATTGATAATACGATTAAGTTCATTAGTCAATGTGAAACCCTTGCGAACAAGAGCTACAGTATTGTACGAAACAATGCAATCGTCAAACAAATAGAAGTATACCTCCTTGCCAGATACAATTAAATGGTGCATATAATACTGCAGTGTCGAACGGTGTCTCATGTAGGCGAAATCTCTTTTATATTTAATTCTATTCAGAGCGTGAGTAGCGTTAAGGACAATTTCATAATGCTCTATCAGATACGTCATGTGTGGACTTTCTTCTCGTTGATTTTGTAGAATAACCAACGAACTGTTACTTCCGCCTGTGGTTATTCGTGACCTAACGATGTCTTCGTAGTCCTTGATTAGTTGTACGTCGCTTCTCACGGTTAATATGGAGGACAAAGACGTCCTGTAAGCGACTGTTAGGACTAAGGCATAAAAAATATACGAAAGAAAGTATATTCTGCCTGGTCGATTGGTTCGCAGCTGGCTAACTGGAATTCCAAGGGTAGCGCTTATCACGTCCATCGTGACTTTAACGTAAGTTTCTGCTTTACGATTACCTAAAAGAAAAAGTAATAATAATAAAACGATCGATTACAAGTTTGTATTATTTGTTTATCGTACTCGGCTTGTTTTTCGATTGATCGTAGATGAAGATGCTACTGAATATTATCGACATCAAAATGGCGGCCCACAGATACTCAGGAAATTCTGTGTACAGGACGTCTTCCGTATAAGCTATTATCACTGGAGTTGCCCAGACTATACACTCGTGATTGTAACTTGCTGTAATGTGACTGCGATTGTACCTCTCCACGGTAGGTCGCAATTGTCCGATTGCTATCAGTGACTTGTTATTCATAACTTCACCGGCTAGACCGACGATAGTATTATTTATTAGTCCTTCCCAGTCTCGTAATTCCGGATACTTGAGTGTCGCGGTGAAGTTAAGCTTTTCGGCTAATATTAAAATTAAATTTCCCTCGCAACCACCTTCAAGCAGAATATTACGATTATGTAATGTTTTACGATGGTTTTTTGAATTTTTTCGGAATCTTTATGGTATTTCTTTATTTTACCCAAAACTTCCAGGGTGCCGTTAGGATACTCGTGAACGTTGATGGTGTTCTTCAAAGGCAGCGTCGAAATAGTAACTGGACACTTGTTCAAATTTCGCGGGGAATAGTCCTCGTAGTTGTACGTTTCGAGTCCTTTGTTAGGGAGCCAAACGTAAGACAGTCTTATCTCCCTCTTGCAGTTCCTCGTAAAAGGATACACTCGAAACTCTTTGAATTTGTTATTTTTCAAAAAGGCGATCGTTACGTTTTCAATTGACGTCTGGTACGTCAGATCGAAGATATTCTTGACTTTTTCTTCCGTCAGATCAACCGTCGACACGATTTGTACTTTGCTATTGTAATGTTTTGGTAAATGATTGAATATCGTTGACAAGTAATCGTAATCGATTGTATCGATCAAGACGAAGACGCAGTTCTCGATTACGTATTCAGGAGATTTAAGAAAAATCATGGAATTGCTGCTGACGAAATAAGGTCTGACCTTGAAGATAGGTGTTGCAGCCCTCATAAGTTGATTGTTCGAAGCAATAACGGTCGTGTGTCTGCTGAGGCAGTTTTCCATCAGATGACTCTCGGCGTCCATTAAAAATTTCTCCAACAGTTCTACCTTCTTGTTACGTTTCAGTGCCCAGCTGATCTTTTTAAGATCTCCCATTGCCAACGTGTACAAGTTTAAAAATAAAATAATACAAATACAGCATCGAAGCGTGATCATACTTGACTTTCACGACTTGTCTAACGTTTTATCTCTCTCTTTCCCTCTCCTTCGCCGAATCACCTTGTCCCTGTCGTATGGCTGTCTAAATGAATTCTGTCATACTTTACCCTGAAAAATTTCCCACGAATAATACACGAGTTATGATAAATATAACGAACAGAGTCTCTATCAGATTGATAGTTGACGTTTGGATATGACAACAGTTTAAATATTCGAAGACCTCTTCTTTTCTTCGGCATAAAATTCAATCAGTTTTATTACCAACGCGAGGAAAGAGCAGCTGGACGTTGTTGCCAATGCAAACGTGACTTTCGTATTGGATCCACTACGGATTGTGTTTGATAAATAAAGCTTAGGATCAATAATACAAAATTTGAGATACACAGAAAGCGTTCCACTCCTAGCTTTTCTTTTTTATATACAAGGAAATTAATGGAAAGTAGAAAGCACAGATTTCGTAACAAATAACGGTTTTTATATCAATGACATAGCACTAATGCATGTTGACTAACGATCATAATAGATTTTTCGGGCTTAACAATCGATAAACGTTCGGTTGGCATGTTCGTGTTGTCGGAAAGTGCAAGATATTATTTATTGTCGTTCGTCGCTCAAATTCATGTGGACGCGTTCGGTCATTTGACACGTTGCAGTTACGCTGTGTGAGCGTAATGACTTTTTATTGAGCTATGAGACACTTTTGACAGACAGTGAAATTGTGGTCTGGATATTGACATTTCTAGCTGACTTTTTTTATGCCTAGAATATAACAATTGAGCATTAGATACTATAGCGTGATATACATTTATAATATATAAAGACGGACATAAGTTAATGGATATCAGCAAACGATCGATTTAATGTTAGATTTTATGTCGTACTGTGAGATTTGGTTTTTTTTTAAAATGCGTCTTGTTAGACAATATTGTTTTTTGCTATTTTCAAGTTTTTCGTGTCCTGTCGCATCTGCACGTCACGACTCGAAAGAAGCGGAAAAAGTTACTTAACTATTTTCACCTGCGACCTGAACATAGGCAATTAACGAAACGTCGCTGTGTGACGGGTTGTCTACTTTCAGGCGCAAGACTTGAAGTTTCCATTATTCTAGATAACAAATTCACGGCATACACAATCCTAGCAAATATTGCGACACGGCGGCTGAATAAACGTAACGAGTGTATACCGGTAACGCGAAGACGTTAAATAATTTTCTAAAAATTATAAACTTTATATATATTGCGTAACGTTCAATGAATATATCACGCTGTTAAGTGAACAGTTCATCGGAACGAAGAAGTAACAATTTTTCAAGTAATCCATTGTAGGAACGTCGAAAACAATAACTGTGCTGTAAACGTTAAATGAACTGCACGTTTCCTATTAAGAATATTAAATCGACCTCGAGGATGAATTTCTGCCGTACAGAAGTAGAACAATTATCTAGTATGCCAGTATGCTATTACGTTTCGTATTTTAATACACTGGGGGTTCTCGAAATATTAACAATTAAGGGAAGCTTTCGCGTCATTGCAATACAACAGAATTCACGTAAACTCTTGTCGAACAAGAAGGCCTCAACTTTCGAAAAGTAGCCATTTTAGATTTTACTGTACTTAGGCAGATATTTTTTTATCGAAAGGAACAACCTCGAGAAAATTGTTGGCCACTAGGTTAGGAAGGGGCCAGTCCAGTTGCGCGCAGATCCAGTTGGATGCACGTTACTTTACACTGTAAATTCGGGCACAGGCTCGATTGGATGAAATAGAATTAGATAGGAATTTATATATCGTTATTGTTTATTATTTATAATTTTAGATTAGGTCAGGTTTCATATCCGAAACGATGGACGAGTCCGACTGGCAGGCCGAAGACTTCTATAGATCAGGTTAGGTTAGTTAGGTTAGATTAGGTTAAACTATCAGTGTATCGATATAAGGATTTACGGCAGTGTAATAGTTATTTTATTCCTCGACGATCGTGCGCAACGAGCAAGTTCGACGCGCACGTAGATTTTATGGAATGATTTTGTCGTCTAATATCATGGATTAGGTTAGGCAATTGATTAGCAGATGTAACCTTTTATGACAGTATATTGGATACTTCCATTATAGTAGATTTCATTAAATGGATTATTTGTATTACGAAGAATATTAGGGACAGTGACAACTAAAAAAAAAATGGAAAATAAAAAAACTATTTTTGGACTTTTAATTAACGACTGTTTCAACATTTTTTGTGTTCCTGACCTAGACGCCGTAGATCATCTATTCATTAGTACCTATATTCATTAGTTGAAAGTTTGACAATCATGATAGAATCTTTGGAATTGCTTTGACTGCATTTTTTCCTTAGGGAGTCTATCTCGCTCCACCTTTCCCTAGTTAATACCATTTCAGATGAGTAAAGAAACGAAGAACATACCCGACGCGATAGATCCTGGTTATCAAAGAAGGTCTTCGGCTTCAGTGTCGAAGTACCGCAATTCACCAGCTAAAAATAAGCGATCAGCAGAGTACCTATATTGCATGACGTGGGTAGAAGTGGAGAGCCGGCATCTTGAACATGGAATCGGTCAGCTTTGTTCGTCGCGAGACAAGAAAATAATATGGCACTGAATTTTATTCAGTCGACATAGTTTCAACAAGAATACACAACAATAGGAGATCGAACTAAGGCCGATACTTTGGACAGGCGTATAAGAGAGTTTGACAATCTTATTAAATTTTCAAAAAGGTACGAATCTTTTTACAACAAAATTATACATTAAATATTGGAATATTTAAAGATCGTGCATGATAAAATTTTATTCCAAGTTTGTTCTTAATTCACAATAAAAAGAAAAAATCGACTGCATTCTTTACAGATCCGACCTGTTTCTAAGACGCGGTGGGACTTCATTCGCCGGGCGGTGTCGGATCGGGCCAGATCGGGATGATTCGGATTCGTCTCGGATGCTGCGTCCCGGGTGGTTTAATATCCCTCTCGTGGCCGGCCGGTCCACCACGCCACTAGCAGCTCACAGGCTGCGATCCGCGATTCTTGATACGCAAACCGTAGTAGCAGCGGGTGTGCGCTAGTGTCGGCATCGGTGCTCGTCTGTCCTATTCGTCCGCGTTCAAACGGAGAAAACTCCTAGAGAGCCGGGCTATTCGTGGAAAGCGGCGAATACGAGACCCAATTGGATACAGCCATGAGTTCCTCGACGTACCCGGGGTAAGAGATATTTAATTGATCTGTACGGTGTATCGATCGCGTGCAATGTTTCATATTGGAAGGAAGGATATGCCGGTTTTCCGTTAGATAAAAATCTGTGGATTTAAAGGAAAAAGTTTATCGCGAAACAAGGCTCGTTAAATTTTCGTTTTTAATTCATACGGAATTATTGTTTAGTGGGTTTTACTATTTTTCTTTTTTTATCGTACTTTGCCGGCTAAATTGCACGTTTAATGCGGATACCGATTTATGCGGGAAGATTTTGCATTGACGTAAGGCAATCGCGAATTTTCTTCTGTCCTTAAATAATATTCGAACGACCCTGAGGAATTTTTTTTAAAAACGTCCCTACCAGGAAACGTATCCTCCTACGGTGACCGGTTGACCTAATTTTCGAATCGGAGAAAGCACCCGTTCGTGTTGGTTTGAGCTTGTAACCCCGGACTCGGTAACCACGAAATAATAATAGCAATTTCGGAGAAACTTATTTCCGTACCGCGTGTTGCAGTTTCCTTCGCGATGCGTCGCCGTTCAATTTTATCATATAAATTTGTATTTGAGTATCGAGAATTTGAGATGCATACGAAAAAAAAGGTCAGGACAACCCCAAATGTAAAAGCTACCCTATGTAAAACGATGGACTTCTGAAAATCGTGCAGTAAAAAAAAAGAACGACCGATCATTGAACTTGGGACACGATGATAATTGCGGTGTGATGAATTTTGGCAACTTCCTTCTTCCGTGCCACAGAGACGCCTTACGATATTGGCACGAGGAGATAAAGCGATGATTTATCTTTTTTGAAAAATCCCCTGAAGTCAACGACCTTTTGATCGGAACTGTAGGCAAAATAATTGATCGCCACGTGCTGTTACCGCCAGTCGAGTTTGAAAAGTATTTTTAAAACGTTCTATATGTTGACCTGTCTGTACCTTGGGTATGTACCGCATAGACGCGTGTAATGGTGCTAACGTATTTTCAAAATTCTACAGTCAGGGGTTTTTCCAAAATAGATAGTCCTACACCGTTCAAACTGGACCCTGTCTTCGTCGTGGGCAGCACGATTCTTCCAGGCAATATGGCTGCGTGAAATTGGCCGGCGTATCGAGGATTTCCAGCGTGAAAAAAGAAAAGTGCGGCGTTAAAATACTAAAAATAAAATAATCGGAAGCATTTTATACGGCGTCCTAACGCGCAGGTCAGCTTGATCTAAAATTAACTGTGCTTCGCGTATCTACCTAAATACATTTCTATGCTATAGCCTCTTTGGCTGGGCTTCTTGCCCAGCGACACCGCACGTTTCGTTCTACATGGCGTCGCTTTCTCGAGAAAATCGTTCCCTCCTCTTGGATCGGCTTCATGACTCGTTTTGTATACCTAGGAAAGGTTGAGTCAGCCGATCGCGGCCATTTTCTTTTTCCATTCATTATCTAGAATACACTTCTGATACTTTTGTATCGTATGTATCGTATCGGACGAGGGACGATGCTTCGGGGTAGATCGATAAGATATCGGACGACCATAGTTCGATCTATCGTTACGCGTATTTCGAAATAGGACTGTTTTGAAATATTTTTGAAAATTCCATAAAACCGTTAAATTATTATTTTTATAACATATTATTGTTACGGATACCGAGAATATTGTTGAACTTAATTTTCAAATGTTTTTTGGTAAAAACGACTCGTAATGTCGACTCGTCGATAACTTTATAATTAATTTATATTATCTACGGTCATATTAAAATATCCGTTATACGGCAAGTCTGTATTTCTATGTGATACAACATAATCTAATTTAAGACTTGCGTAAATATTTCTTTTTTCTCGGAAATTCAATGCAAAATTCTCTACAGCCCCTAATATTTAACGGTATTAATACAGTGCGAATAATTAATTTTCATCGGACCTTGTCCTCGAAAACTAGGATACACCCGTGGAAAAAAAAGTAGGTCAATTTTTCGATATATTTTTGGATACTATTATCTTACGCGAGAAGAGTCCCAAAATATATCGATACTATGTCAAAGCTATTAATTTATATAATATCGGTAGTCGACAAGATAATATTTAAATTTTCGAATTGATAAAATATTTCGTCGACCTTTCGATTTATTTGTGTTTCATTAAACAAACTCAAAGTAATCAGATTTTAATCGAGTTGATTATTTATTTACGTACGATATTATTTGTCCAACGAAAATAAATATTCGAAGTCATTTTATTTGACAGTCCTTAATTATTTGGTTGAATAAAAATTTATCATACGTTATATCGTTATATATTTTTCTCAATATATTCCTTTAACGAATGACGATCTTACTCGTGCATTCTCACGCGCATTGTTGTTTCGCGTATCCATTTCAGCGAACAACCAGAACCCGATTCATTTTCGCGGATCAGACCACTCGTCTATTGCTTGGGAAAAATTCGTGGGAGACAAACGTATAAATCTCAAGACACGTGTCTCGCGGACGATGCCAACGTAAAAGCAGCCTGACTTTATAATATTATCCAGACATCGAACGTCATTACTCCTTAGACACGCGTTAGTCGCGTGGGTAGTAGTAAGCTTGCAATATAATATCTAAGAAGATCACGATACAATTGATTAATATTATTTTCTTGGTTAAATTAAAAAAACAAATTAACAATCATTGACACTACTAATCGCGCCCCGACGTTAAAGTATGAATAATTTATTTATACAATACATTCGATAAAATACAATTGGACATTTTCTACAATATAATTGTTATAACGAAATAACAAAAAAAATATAGATTTACAGTATATTTAATGAAAAACAAAAATTATTATTTATAGTATACCTAAACTTGTACGAAGAGTTAGGGGTTAGGTTTGATCGGTACAGTCTTTAGTAAGAATTTATTATTGCACTGTGAATCAATTGACCGGAAGCGGAGCGTGCTTTGGGGCGAGGAAAAGTTTAAAATCAAGAATGAGAAAGAAGAGAAGTCAAAAAGAGAGTGAGAGTAATGAGAGGGAGGTGGAGAGAGCTTTTGGCAAAACTCTAAGATCCCTCGACCCGAAAGAAAAGAGTTCTGATTCGTAGCTAAAAGTAGAAACGTTATCGAGGTTATGCCACCTGCTTCCTTAGGCCTCGCTCACACGGGGGGCGACCCACGTCGATCCCAGCCGGTCAGTCGATTTTGACTAGGGCGCTATGGCGGCTGGAATTAATAGAACTTCTTCAAGGTCAACCCCAAGCTCTAATTGTGGCGGCGTAATGACGATCATCTACGGCTAAGCTGATCCATCACCCCCCCCCCCCCCCTCCTCGCCTGCCTTAACCGCTTTTCGTGACCTTCGCTTTTTTTTACACTCCCTTCTATCCCAATTTCAACCAATCAACAGTCAAATGATTCGTATTCTATATGATACATGTAGGGTGGATAATGTTATTAAAATGAAGCTGTAAGCTTAGGAATAATGTTAATTATGTAATATATATATGTATAGGGAGTAATGATTGTTTTTTTATGTTTTTATTCGCGCAATATTAAAAGCTGTAATTAATAACCGTTGTTTCTGTATCTAGCAACTCCGGGATTTTGTGTTAACATTTTTTTTCCTGTACGTGTAATTACATGTTAATATCATCCGTATGACGATTACGTAACGTAATAAAATTCCTACTCACAAAGATGCACAGTGACCTGCTGTTGAAGACAATCATTGACCGTTTCATATTAAAGTCATGGTGGTCCAATGAAAGCTTCGCGCGTTAACCGAAGTGTTCGCGTTCCAGTAATTCTAAAAGCATGCGGTGTTAGTACGTGTTTTTCTTGTTCCTTCCGGCGGAAATGATTTTTCAGCCATTGCTAACGACCAGTGTCTTGTTCGCGAACGAGTCCTATTTTGGGATATTTTAAAAACCGACGTGTTTGCTAGAATGAAATTGTGAAAAATACGATGTTACTTATTGACTCTGGTTCAATCGGAAAGAGAAAGCACGTAATACTTTCTTCCGAGGAATCCGTTCGCAAAATTAAATATCCTCAAAACGTTCGAGGTATATATCCTTTTGCTATAACGTAAAATAATTAGGATTAATTAATTCGTTGAATCATTAAAAAAAAGGAATTGCACGAGACCGATTAGTTCGCCTGTTATAATTTACAAAGCTTTCGATTAATTAAAAAATATTCGTCTTATCGAAAGACGTTCGCGTTATCCGATAAACCGAAAGAAAAATCCTAACCTCTCCTGGGAAAATGGTAAAATAACAAAATGACAGTGACAGCAGTGAAAAATACAAAACCGTCAGAAGTACCGGTCATCGTCATCAGCTTGATTCGTCATCGGCTTGATTCGTCATAACGAATTTTTAAACGCACACAGCCAATACCTGCATAAACAAAATTCCATTTATCTCAAAATTCGTGCTCGATGACGTCATTGACTTTAACCGCGAGAATTTAAACGCACTTTCTTTGTCGAAGACAAAGAAGTACGAGTGATGAAAATTGCGAAAAAGACATTTCAAAAAGACGTATCTCAAATTATCATTTCGTCTCCGTAAGAGACTACCGAACTCTTCGCCGGCAATCACTCTGGAATGTAAACACGCGTTAACTGCGAATCATCAATTCAAATGACCTTCTGCTATACCATCACGGACTTCTAGTTATACCTTAAAAGGTATAAGCATGATGTATGGCATGGTTCCCGATTCTTAACCGCGTCCTCGCGGTCAACGCAATGTAGGTTACCAGTTACCACTTTCCAGATACCAGCTACCAGTAAGCAGTTACCAAGTTGTCAGTTGACCGTAGTTCTCTTGCCAGTGCGGACAAACGTGACTGTCAAATTTTATTTTGCAATACTCGAAAAACGTACGTTCCATTGACTAGACGTGAATATATATATATATATAATACCTGATTTTAATACTATGCATTATAATTATCGAAATTATAGTGATATTTAAATTATTACTTAACTGCTGCTTCTTTTTCGCTTACGAGTAACGCGCGATTCTTGGACTGCGAAAAATAATCACAATGATGCGCTGGTGCCTATTGAATCTCCATTTTGGGCGCGCACGTATCTATTTATAGCATATACGTTTAACGAGGAAAATAAATTTTATACCGCGATTACGGATAGATCTTGTTAATTTATAATTTTTTTATTTATATTATTTACGACGCGAATAACGAGTGCGGCTGTTTGCCAAAACGTGGATACTTGATTGGAGGATACGTGGAAGTGGGATCGTTACTGTGATTACTTGTGATTATTATATTTTTTTGTGTTTGTATTGGCAAATAACAATTTTGTGTATATAGCACGTTTTTTTTTAATATTGCATTTAGAAAATTTATTTCAATACAAAGATACGGTCGTCAGATATATTTCTGTATAAGATAGATGCTATTTGTCCCATAACCATTTTTTGCACTGTGACGTCATTCATTTGCTAAAATCACTCTTATGGGATTTTAACATTTTCTTTTTTTTTATTCAATGAAAATTTCATTCGCGTTAAAAGTCTTGTCGCGCGTGCGTCCACGCGATTAACGTTTTTCCTATTTCTACGCCAAACGTCACGTATGCATAGTGAAATGCACGTATGTGCATATATGCAACTGCAGTATTTATTCGCTAGTCAGATATACGAGTATTGCACAAGAAGCTAGGATGGTAGCGTGCATACGCGAAGGGTGACTCATATTGCTGATATATTCCTTCGCCAAATAGAAAACGCAAATTTCCCCCCCAAAAAAATAGGATTATTTTTTATTATTTTTTCAATTTCTACGACTAAAGGACCATTTACTAATACGTATCTTATTCTTTCAGAAATCCAGACAGCGCACCGACAGGTAAGGCGATAATTATTTTAAAAAAATAATAATTTATATAAAATCATATATTATTAATAGAATTCCAAAAATATATATTGGAGGTCCAACACTTTAAGGAATGGAATATTTTGTGTTGGTTTAAAGAATTTATCATGGCGCATGAAATATTTACAAACAGCGTGTTATCTGCTGCCGATATTCCATCGTTGATAAATCGGTCCCTCGTATTTCTTGTGGGACAGACTTTATGTGCACGCTAGAGAAAAGTGCAGTGCAACAATTATTATTCTATTTCAAAAAGGTCATACTGGTAGTGTTAAAAGTGCAATTTTGTTGTACTATTTCAAGTAGTGCATTTTTTTTCCAAAATAATCAACCAAAAATTCTTTCAGGATTTTGTCCTGCACCGCCACCGCCGCCACCACCACCACCAGCTCCTGGCCAAGTACCATCCCTAAGAATCAGCACTGCAGAGGTAATACAAGTCTGGATTAAAAAAAAAAACGAATTAAATAGTAAAAGAACCCAAAAACTCCATATACGCGATATATAAATATAACCAGATACTAAAATATATAATTAATATACCAATCGCGTTAAATGAAAAACTAATATCATCCCTTATCACGGTTCCAATCTTTTTCATTTGCCAATGCACGTCAATGTCTGTCGTACTATAAACAAAATGGCCTTGTCACCGATGGGAAAGAAAATATACGAAAAATATTGAAAGAAAATATACGAAAAATGTTTAAAGAAAATTTTGAAATCATTAGCATTAAACTATTCACCACGATAGAGTATCGTCTGTATACACCGTTTATTCGCGAAGAAAGCGTTCGATATATTCACTGAGAATGATTCACACGGGTCTTGTTTGAACGAGCAAGAAGTTTGCCGAAGCGCGACGGATAATAATAGAAGCTGTTTTAACCGTCTCGTTGGCGATTCCGGCAAAATTCGCGGAGGTCCAACGTTTTCAGGCACGTGCATAAACACAGAGACGAAAGTGATATCTTGGATATACTTTATAATGCTAAAAGCAGTGCCACGAGATAGGGACATACGGCGTGATCGAGAGCATCGAAAAAATGATAAAAGAATATAATATTTTTTTTCCATCCCAGACACCAGCTCCAAGAAGAGCCCGACCGGAGAACAGCAACGATCCTTACGAACCGCCTGCAGCCATACAGAATGCAATGATGACCAAGGACAAAAAACCCTTTACATACACCCCGGGTATGGGTGGTAAACTGGACCTTTCGCAAATCCGAAGTCCACGTATGGCACGTCGAGTAGCTAAGAATGCAAACGACGAGGGTATCGAGGGTCCGCCAAAATCAGCCCTGGAGTCGAAGACCAGTCCGCCGGTTCAAGGTGGCAATGTATACGTACAGCCCCAGGTGGCTGTACCAGTTTTCCCAACGACTATGCCAGTTTTGCCCCAGCAGCCAATGAGGGCACCTAACAGTCAGCTTAATCGAGTCGCTTCGAATGGTAAGTCTGTTTGTTGAGCATAGAGAATGTACATTGAATTGCTGAAGTATCGTTTGTAACTTTCCTTTCTTTTGTACCAGTCGCGGACAGAGCAGTTGAACCACCAAGACAAGCACCGAAGCAGGCCGTAACTCCTGTAGTGGTGACTCCGGTTCAGCCAACCTCGCCCACGTCACCAGGTACCCCACCAGTTACATTGACAAAGGCACCCACTCCGTGGCTCCAGAATAAGAACAAGAGCCCGGAGGAACTGCCGGAGTGGGCGAAACGGACGAATGCCTCCAGGTCTGATGACTCGTTGCCCGAGAGTCCCGTTTCGCCGGGGACCCC
The DNA here is from genome assembly GCA_030142225.1 of Pachycephus smyrnensis. Taxonomy (NCBI): domain Eukaryota; kingdom Metazoa; phylum Arthropoda; class Insecta; order Hymenoptera; family Cephidae; genus Pachycephus; species Pachycephus smyrnensis. The sequence goes on along the minus strand of JARQST010000057.1, from coordinate 48,119 downwards.
AAGGCAAGCTCAGCCAATTCAGCTGATCCAGCAAACGCAACCGACGCAGCAACAGCAGATTCGCCCGCAGACTCAGCAGACGGAACGGACGATACCCTTGCGAGTGAGTTATACGATTACACATTGCAAGAGTAGCTGGGAAGCCTACATTCCGAATGAGAGATTGTTGAGGTACCTATGACGTAACTCGTCAATGCTGTGTTCAAGATCGAAGACAGACCATCGGTATTTTCCGTGAAGCACGAGCCAGGTCATCATCAGTTGAAACAGTCGACTCCGCATCATCAGCAACGATGGGGTCAGCAGCAGGGACCTACTCAAGGACCATCTCAAGTACCGATCCAGATCCAGCAACAAAGATCCGATGGGGCCCGTGTTATTCCGATTATGGTAGAGGATAATGCTCCGAGATCACCAGCTAGATCAATGGCGTCCCCGGCATTTGTTCAGTCTCAAGGTCCAGCACAGATTAGGAATATCCCTCTAGATAATCAGGCCACCAGGATGTAAGTTTATCTCAAGGTCTTATTATTGTTCAAGTACCAATAGGGATGGATGTATTTTAATTGTTGGTTTAGGGATGTCCAACGTGGTCCCATGCCAGGACAACAATACGAACCTGGTCCACTTCAGTCACGGGCTTTTCGCGTACTTCAAAAAATCACCGACACCGATTCCGATATCGATACTGATCCTGCTTCAGATCAAATCCGCAAACTTCAGCTTACCGAAGACGACAGGACGCTTATGAACAAATTTAAGGAACAAGGTACGCGAAAATAGTAACAATAATATATGACTAAATATATTTAAATTTTACTTTAAATCACTAAAAAATTGTCCTTCTTTCAGTGGATGGCGATACGTATCTTCATCAGGAAGAAGATCCGAGATATCGCGGTGCAGCGATACCATCGCGAGCGTTCCGTTTCCTGCAGAATATGACCGATTCCGGTGAGGTACCCGCAGCATCCTCTGGTGGGTTCAGATGAAAATATCTTTAATCCTATTAAAAACATTTTTAAAACTGCCATTCCGTAATTCTTTTTCTTCTTTTAGGTCCGCGAGCTCCTACTGCCATACAAAAGAAGCAGCAGAACAGAAATTCAAAGTCGTTCGGTAAGTCCAATGTTATTAAGTTTTCCTGAAAATTGTGAAAATATATATATATGAATACTTGTTTTTTAATATTAATGTTAATAACAATAACAATAAATTATACCATCTTACAGAGGAAGCCCAAGCGAATCTACCACCCAGCGAGCAACAAGTTCAGGAACCGAAGAAGTATATGGGCAGTGCGATCCCATCTCGATCCTTCAGGATATTACAGGCGATGACGTCCCCGGAAAGTGTTGGTAAGTGATAAGAAAAAAGTCCCTGATAACCATCGCGGATATAGTCATTCATTCGATCCGTCCACGTACAAAGAGAAAAACATAAAAGAAAGAAAACACGTTGTATTCGTTGACCAAGAATTAATCGCAAAAGCTTCTACGCCTCTGTACATTAATGTTCAGTGTCCATGGTCTGACATTCTAATGAACTTTACTAAATAATAAATCACGTCACGCAACGTTGTCAGATAAATACATCTTCCCTGGAATCCTGTGTTCACAGGAATAACGAAAAATTTCTTCCCGACCTATAAAGATAACTCAATAATTAAGGGACGCGTAAATCGTATTAATTCGTATTTTAATTTTCCTCAAGTATCCATCTGTCAGAATTCATCGCGATTCGCGTAACCAGCATATAACGAACAATAAATAGATATTAAATATAAAATCATTTAAAAGCTAAAGACTAATTATCATCGTACACGATGCCGAACGTACTGATTAGAATTATTCGTATGTAATTAGAAAATATATTGTGATGGAGGGCAGTGGCAACAATGAATGGTGGTGTATGGGTAGCGTCCATTTTCTTTTTTTTTCTTCACTTTATTCCCAACTATTCTTATTCGAGTATCGATACTTAATGTAATAATACTATAGTACGGTATAGTTTATTAAACTGGGATTCTGTTTATTGTCATAGCTACGAATGCACTGAACACTTGGTGGGAATGTTGCATGTCTTTAATAATTGACGTTGTTATCAATATCGCTATAGGAGTTATGATACTTGCCAGTCAGTTTTGCATGTCTGTTTAGTGGAAAGAAAAAAAATATTTTGGACAAACGACGTGCTTATATCGACGAGCATCGTACAGTGATGATTAATTGAATTATTCGAACGAATCTCGAGGTCTCGATAAGACCGTCCAGAATATTTGCTAAAACTCGAGCATGACTTTTTACATTTAAATGATAATAAAAAAAATTAGCAGCATCGATTCGTGATCACGTCTCTTTGGACTGTACCGGGTTATCAAAATATAACTGTGTCCTAATAAAAATAAATGGCCTTGGAGAATCTTTCGATGGATTCCTTTGAACACAGGATTTAAAAGTATCGTTCTCTTCTGCTCTATGCATTCATCTTGTCATTCCGTAAAATGACATGACATTCCTTTTTTTCATTCCACCACCGCGTCCCCCTCGCCAATGTCCTCCCAGATGATCCGCAATTAAATGCACTCGTTCCACGCCATCTTCTTCCACCCTGGTGCCCAACCATTTTTCTCACCGATGACCAATCATTCCAAACCACATTCCGTCATTTCATTCCTCTCGAGCATTCGTCGCTCGTCCATTCCTTCAGGATCCGTCCTTGTCAATCTTATCCACCTTCTGGCCTTCTGCCGGAGGCCAATCAACAGTGTAGGCCGTAATGGAGGATTGAAAAAAAAAATAATTGAACAAGTGCATTAGTCAATGAGAAAGGAGCGATTAAAGGAAATGCAAAAACAAAAAGAATAAGATATAATAGTTGTGCCCCACGAAAAAAAAGTTCTTCTTCTTCTTCTTCTTCTTCTTCTACACCTGATGGAGTTGATTTTTTTGTCTGAATCCAATGTGCTGTTTGTTGTAGCCACGCAAGAAAATCGACAACCAGATTTCGCCTGTCAAACTGAGAATAACATGCCGGGCAATCAGCAGGGTGTATTTTTCCCGAACTGTCCCTCTCCCTATTGGAATCCTGAGGGGGGCTGGTGGGGATATTATCCAATGCAATACGCACCTAACACCAACTCCAATAACGTCCCTTACGATTCGTACGCTTACTACGGGTATGGTGATGGAAATGCTTATGCCTACTATCCAATGTACGACCGAAACTACACAGCTCAGGGTTACGTCGATCAGGCCAAATCGGCTAATAGAATCGAAACTGATTACTCGGATGCCGGTTACGCACAGATTTATCCGCAATACGCAGCCACGGCTAATTACGATCAAAATTATAATTGCTGCTACGAGCAGACTGAAGATAACGCCATTTATAATAGCGTCTATCCATCTCCTGGCGATGATCCTGTATTGACGTCGCAAAAGGACTCGACTGTGCCCAAGGAGAATCCTGATCTATTGACTGTACCCAAATGGACCAGTCCTAGTAACACAGTAGTATCCATCAATGATAAAAGCACCGACAGCAAGGATACCACCAGGACGAGCAGTTCTACTAGTGCAAGTATCACTGACGAGGAAGCTGGAGCGACGAATATGACGTCTTTGAAAAAATTCGATAATGCGGATCGTTATAATGGGAAAAGCAAGGTTACGGAAAGGACGACTGATAAGGATGCTGATACCAGCGATGAAGATTCTTCAGACGATACCACTTCTTCCGATAGTACAAGTTCCAGTTCAGATACCGATAGTGACAGCGATTCGGATTCGGATTCCGATAATGATTCCGGTTCTGAGTATTTAGCATATTCAACTGGTCTCAATCCTCGTGAGCGGATTGAACACCAGGTGGTGGATCCTGTCAAGATCAATCTTGTGGAAAAGGAATCTGGACAATCTCTCTCGGCGACTACCATATCGGATGACACCTACGAGCACTCGTCCAGGTTGTCATCTGATAAGATGAGCTGCAGCGAGAGTGATTCGGACGTGGATGACGAGTATCAGATAGAGTCGCTCAACAATGATTGCATACTTCCTCATCAGTTAAGCGTCATCTACGAAGACGTCGAGCATCCCGACGCCGAGCATCGTGGACTGGGGTCAAGGAAGGATCCACAGGAAAGGAAGGACGTACCATTGGAGGAAACTGATGATCCACCGGACGACGTTGATGACGGTGACGCTACAACAGTCAGCGTCAGTTTACCGTTACGATTCAAATTTTCGGTTTCCGAAAATGACGAGGAAATCACCACTGTTATCGTTGGCGACAGCCTTGTCAAGTCTGAGAAGGGTTCATCCAAGGAAGATACTGTCACTAGGTCCTGTACCAAAGTCAACGACGAGGACAATGACATTCACGTCAATTTCCAGATCAGCAAGAACAGCGAAGCGACAGCAAACTTCACTCTGAAGAAACAAAAGTCCGAGGAGACCTTCGATACCGAACTCACCCTGGGAACAGAGCAAATGGAGGCGCAACTTGAGCTCAAGGAGACCAGCAAGAAGGTCCTGGACGTCGACGCAACTAATATCGATGACGTCGACGAGTGCGTCACTGCCGATTGTGAATTTACCTTTAAGAAGGACAAGGAGTCTTCCGTAGAGAAAATCGACTTCAGCGACAATATCGAAACGGAATTCATAGTCAGGACGAAGAAGACGGATGTGACGAAACACGTTTGGGCCAAGGATTTAAGTTTGGAGAATGAAACTGACCTCGAGACTCGTACCAGGAAGGAACCTACCGCCAGCGACATTGTTACGGAATGTAAAACAAAAATTCTCACAACAAACGGACACGATACTAATGACTGTCACGAAGAGTTTCACGTCACGGAGTCGAAGAGTGAGGTAGATGGTGACCTTTGCAAGGAGATCACCGAAACAAAGAGTCTGAAGATCAAGGAGAGCGAAACTGTTGAGACTGAGTTTACGGTAACCAAGTTGCATCCAGGCGATGCCAAGGAAGACCAAGCTGACAGGGTAGAACAAAGGAACGACGACGTCAAAGCTCCCACTTCCGCAGACAAGGACACCGAGAGAAACGTCACCGACGATCATGGAATCAGTGAGATGCTGGCATTCGAGTACACTATGCAAAATGGCGTAAAAGAATATGGCGTCAGCGACGGTTCGCATTTCGGCTACAAGGAGACCAAGCATCTATTAAGCGTTCAAAATTCCCGCGACGAGACGGACGACGAAGACAGCGGCGTCACTTCCGACATGAGCAGACTCATATCAGAGGTAGACACGGATTCCGAATGCGCGCCTAATAAAAAATCCAGCAAATACCAAAGAACCCAAACACACTCCAGACTCTTCAGATTGCTAAACGACGATTCGATCCTCGCTGAAGATTCATCCGAGGAATGCGGCTCGCCAGCAAGTCGAGATCATTTGACCTTGCCGCTAAAACGTAACACGTTCAATTACGATGAGAATTATTATTCGAATTACTCAAGCGGTCTGACCTCTCCGGAATACTCGCCGATATGCGAGCAATCCTGGAGAAGACTTCACGAAACGGATAGCAATGCCGATTACGAGGAATCCGCAAGACTAGCTCTTCGACAAGGTACGATCGCCAACCCGGACAGTAACGATCAAAAGGATCCATACTTCCAGACGTGGAAGACCCCCAAGTCGCCGTCGGAATTCGATTACGACATACTGCCGTCCCTAACCTTCAAGAAGCTGGAAAACAGGACGGCACCCTTTCGTGTACAAAAGATAAACGTCCTTTGTCCCAGGATCAGGAGCTCGAAAAATGTGCCCCAGGCACTTCAATCAGCTCGTGCCAAGCCGATCGTTTCGTCCATTCCTTCCCCGTGTTACCTGAAAAATGACCGTTGCTGATGGCCCGAGGCACAATGTGACGTTAGGCCATGCATCCGGTCGACGGACGAGCGTTGAGAGTTTTGTCTAGTTTCGCCAGGCTGGGCTACGATGCCCAGGAGGTACAGGCCACGTGTTTTTTTTCTATCGGTACATATTATTTTTATATATTTTTTATTCTTTATTTTATATATATATATACACACCTATATATACCTATTGCTAGATACCGACCCAATCCGTGCACTTATTTGTGTGTTACACACTATATTATATGTTTATATATATTTTTCTATCTCTTTCTCTCTCTCTCTCTCTATATATATATATACATATATTATATATATAGACATGCAAACCCAACGAGTCGCGTCAAGCATCGTGAGGTAGCTTATTTATTGCTTTTTGCTCTTAAGTTCGCCGCCATTATCAACGACTTTGTTATCGAATGTCAAAAAAAACGTTTACGAATTATTAGCGCCATTGTCTTTACCTTTGCCTTTGCATTTGATTCCTTGTCTTACCTCGTACAACTCACTCTTGCATCCTTCTGTACCAATTCACGGCCATTCGCGTTTACGAATCTCTTACGCTGCTCGCCATGTTCATTCAAACTTTTTGTATTTTTAATATTTACCTGTCCAATACATTTTTTTTTATACGATCATTCGTGATATCGTGGTTTAATTATGCGAATTGACGATCTGGTAATTCTTTTTTGTTGTTGTAAATATATACTTTGCTATGCTGCATGATTAGAGGCTGCGCATTAAAGCCTAGATAATAGGAATTTTGATTATTTCGCTATTACGTTCATTTCTTTTTTGTCAATTTTCTTCTTCACTCTTTTTTTGCGCTTGTTTCGCAAATCGGTGAGAAAATCTTTTCTGGTTGGGTGGGCATGTTTATACGTACGTTCGCTTCGTGAACTCCCGAATACTTTTGCCGTCGCGACGACGACGCCTCTTGTCAATTTTACACGTGTCTGTACACGGGATTGGACAAGTTGGCCTCCTCCTCGCTGACGTATCACGGAGTCACGAAATTTTTCATTCTTCTCCCGATTTCTATGTGAAACTAACGTTTTTTGTGACTTCTTTTTTTCACGCATTGTCATATGTGCATATACGATATATTCATATACTTGTGCATATACGATATATTCATATACTTGTGCATAACGTAACGCACGCTCGATAACCACGCTCGGTTATATAATTTCGAAAAAATTTTAATATACGAGTATATATATGTGTTTCTCGTGTGACCATCTTATATCACGTATCATACATCACCGTTCTTCGTACTGCCATTGCGTGATTGCCCGGTTTAATATGTAGCATATTTATATATATATAAAAGCTTAATTAAACGGAGAAGGAAGAATATATTAGAGTCATAGACGTGAAAAGATAAAAAGACTCGTCAACGCGTCAACAATGAGCATCACGAATCTTTCTTTGTCCTTGAAAAGATTTTAATCAAAAGAAATTGCTGGCGTTGACAACTTTTCGAATTTCGATACGATATATCGCAAGAAACTATTGGATATACCTTTGGATATAATTGCTGATATAGATTTCCATATATCGTCGATATATCGGAGACGCGCAGGGTCTTGCGGAAAAAAACACGTCTGCAGCTTCGTTCGTGCACGTCGAAGTATTATTCATTTTTCTTTTCCTTTTATTTTTGTCTTTGGTTTTCGCCGCGCAAACGAGAAACGGACGTGAAGTTCTAATCGATTTTTGTGCTTATCATTTTTTTCAGGCCCCGACCAAACTGATTACTGAGGGGATGCGGATCACCTTGCTCGAGAACCTGGCGTTACTAGTGTGTTTTTCTTTATTCATCGACTTCTCTCTTTCTTTTTTTTTTTCTATTTTGTTACACAAATAATCCGCAGCAATTATTTATATTGTGCCTATAGACTTTCGCAGTGTGTCGCAACCAAAAAAAAAAAACGTTATTCGTAATCGCAATTATCGCGTTATCTATTTTAAGTTGGCCTAATCGATTTTTGTAATTCGAATACAACGAGTGTGAGAACATCGATAATCAATTATTACGGAGAACGAAACGATTCGAAAGGCTTCGATTCTTTTATCTTTAACGACGACGCTTCTTTCTTTCCCGACGACGCTTCTCGCGATCGGATAGAAACAATCTATGGGGAGTCTCGGCCAATCCTCAGGGCGATATTCCTAATTGTTTTCTAACGAATTAAGTGCTTTGTTTTCTATCGACTTAACGTTTCGCCTGTGACAATACTTAATCGTCGTCGTTGTGTCGTTAATCGTTTTGAAACACACGTTTATTATCGTTTATCGTTACTTGGAGATATCGCTGTATGATTTATGTCAGTTGTGTAAAATAAATTATTTATAAAGTTGACACCCGTGTACGTTTGATATTTTGCGAAGCATTGTAAGAAATGTAAATAAAAAAACAAACAAAAAAGTAAATTAACCTCTGCTCGGGATTTCCATTGATATTTTATCGATACAATCGATTAACTATTTATTGGTTTTCATATCAGCAGATTAATTAGCTCATACTCCAGGGTCAATGTTATTAGTGAAAATAAATGAAATACGAAAGTGTTGTAATTTATTGAGGGTTTGTCTTACATACAATTGTATTGTTGTTGTTGTACGACAAGATCAAAATTTAACGGTCGTTACTCTGAATGGAGTTTGAATTTGACAAAGTTTTACTTAAAAAATTGTAATTTCCTCGGGTAACATTAAAGTATTATAATATTGTTATAAGAATTGTTGTTTATCAGGCGGTTACATACGCCTTGTCAATTGTGCATGACGTCTTACACTAAATAATGAGAAGACAAAATTATATTAATATCAATAAAGGTTTGAGCGACACTTCTAATAAGTTGACCAATACTATGACAAAGTAAAACGGTCAATTTTATTAATTACAGTGTGATATATATTCTTTTGTGATGCAAAATATATGCAACAAGAGTCCACAAAGCAGCTCCCCAAACAGCTTCGACCAGTAGGAAAAAATGGGTATTCATTAAGCCATATCTCCAATGAAACGGGAAAATCTGATAGCACAATTGATGACCAAAATACATTGCCAAAGCGTTCATACCTGGACAAACAAATACAACGTATAAACTCGTGGTGACTCGTACGACCAATTACGATTGCTAACGAGAAAAATAAAAGGATGACTCGTACATACCAGGAATTCGAAAAGGACCACCGCGCCATACCTCGGTGACGTCAACGAGAACGTAGCATCCGGCAAGTAGAAGAAAAGCAAAGCACGTGGTCAGGAGTACAAAAGATAACGACCTGCCAAAAATATAGACTTGCAATATCAATAAGAAGAAGTTCGTTAACTAAATATACAAAAGAGAAAATATTTTCATCGGTGTCACAGTGCTAAGAAAAATTTCGAATAAAAAAAACCGTTTGTGTAACTCAAAATTTCTTCTGGTACAGTCACGCCTTTGTACTGTTAACGAATTTTACGATGACGGTATTACAGACAGTCCTACCACAAATTTTTATTTGCTGGTATAAAGTCGTTAAAGTGGAGAATGGCGCCCAAGGCGCCGCACGTTGCTGCCCACAGAAGCCATCTGGTAACCCGGTCCTTCCAGTTTTTGTAATACCTTAAAATCATGCCAGCCTGCACGCCCAAGAAAGCTTGAAAGATCGTGGTGAGGCATCCTAAAAAGATAACGATTGAAAACCAGTTTGAATTCTGGAAAAGGTGCCATTCCTGTTCCTGTAAAGTTTCCTTAACAATGGTAACTTTTACACCTCGAATAAAACGCCATGGTACTATTTTGAATTAACTTGGAATTTTGTAAACTATAATATAAACGATATAACCTCTGTTAATATAATTCTCTAATAACATATATATCCATCTATAGTATACCTAGTATACCCTCAGGATCAAAAGGTCCTGATCCATAAACGGTATTCGACGTCGGCCATTGATAAACGTGATTAATTCCTAACAAAATCTTATCAATATATCCCGTGGCGCCACCAGTACAATTGAAATATTTTCCATCCTCGTGTCGTCCTCCAGGACCAAGATAACCACTGTAGTAAAATACAAACACATTAAAAAGGTTAAGCCCAGCAAACACGTTTGTCACGTAACTTTTACATAGCAGCTATACAATAAACAACGTAGAACTTATGTAATTGCGATGTAACTGTATAAGACGTATTTGTGAGGTAGGGTTAGGACGTAAATTAACTGTATACACTTACGTCGGACAATTTGGCACAGGTAAATGAAATACTATAGCACAATGAGTAGCAAGAATACCAAGAATGATCAGCCACTGCGGTAGCAATGTTATAATTTCACTGATTCTTCGTAGAAAGGGATTCTGCAAATTTTTTAATGATTAATCATTCCAAGTACCTGTAATATATCAATAACGATACAAACCTCAAGCTCCAGTGGTTTTCGTCGATTCAGCAGTGCAAATGTCAAAGCAACAGCCAAATAAACAATACTGAATCTTTGCAGAACACCAAGAATTCGAATATTTTCGAGTTGCGCATCAGTTCCCAATGTATTCAATGATAGTCCAATCAGAAAGAGAAGTACGCTTCGCTTAAAGGCAACAATGCATTGAGTGTATTAGATACAATTGTATCGACTAGTTCCAGTCGAGTCGTTTACGTGAAAATATCATTTACCTTCTGGCACATGTCCCCCATTGGGGATACAGCCATAAGGAAAGGAAGGAAGGATCATTTACCTTGAAGATGGCCCAGCAGAGGGCAAGTCGTGATACACCGTGAGATAATTGTGACGAGAGTGATATAGGTATGCAGACTCCCATAATCCAAACAAAACATGGAAATACAAAATCCCCTATGAATAATCCGTTCCAGGTTGTGTGTTCTAAAATTGCGTATCCGCCGGCTCCGTCGTTCACAAATATCATGAATAGTATGCTAATTCTACAAGTGAAAGTTATGGTTGTACTCTTTCATTTTCATTCTTCTCTTATTTTTAGTTTTGATCATTATACCCTCGGAATGTGTCTATCGAATTAATTCGACGCTTCCCGGGTGTCTTGTCTGGTGTTGGCTCTGTGTTTTCTCGTCGAAATCTTTTTCCCAGTGCGACCACTCCGGTTCTTAATAAGGATGAACCAAAACCGATACATAGCAAGGCTCCCAGCACGATAACGAGAGCTTTAATAGATATGGATTATATTGTATGATAAGTATATACAATATTAATAACTTTTGTTAATTAAATAGTATTTTTTCTATGTACTCCGGTTCTTAATAAGGATGAACCAAAACCGATACATAGCAAGGCTCCCAGCACGATAACGAGAGCTTTAATAGATATGGATTATATTGTATGATAAGTATATACAATATTAATAACTTTTGTTAATTAAATAGTATTTTTTCTATGTACTCCGGTTCTTAATAAGGATGAACCAAAACCGATACATAGCAAGGCTCCCAGCACGATAACAAGAGCTTGAATATATATGGATTGTATTGTATGATAAGTATATACAATATTAATAACTTTTGTTAATTAAATAGTATTTTTTTCTATGTACGTCTAGCACTCACGTGTATACAGATTGGAAGGTTCTTGAACGGTCGTGAAATCGCAGCTGTCGTTATTCACAGTTAATTCGTATAATCCAAATTGGCCTAATTTTGGTGACAATTCGCATACGATACCGCTGGAATGAAAGAATAGTTAATCAATAATACAATCTTGTTGTTTATAGATATACAATTAATTATATTTTATGACTTAACGAAAGTTCTTTTCATCGAATCAAACCTTTTATTTGACGCAGATATATATTCACTTCCGCCATCGGTTTCTATAATTCTCCAAAGCAATTTGTAAGTCGTATCAAATTTCACGCTTTGATTACTCGATTTTGATATTGAAGATATTCTACTGTAGGGACACTGTAATATAAAAAATATCAAATTATCAAATACTAAGCTATCGCTATAGTTGCAACCAATGAAGATAGGTTTACGCTGCAAAAAATGTCTGATTAAAATTCAGATTTTGTCGGATTTACTCACGTATTCGCAATCTGATGATAGGGAGTACAAAAAAATGTCATCAATTTCCAAATTACTTCGTAATCCAACGCATGCTTGATCGTATCGTAGTTCGCTGCAAGTGCACGCGTTCGTATCCATCATAAATTATTTTCAAATTCCCATATATTAATCTGTCAATAAAAACGACCAAAGAAATAAGAAAAAAATATTTATAAGGATCAAAATAAATGAAAATAAATTACAATCTATGTAATTATAATTAATCCGTTCAGTGAGACTAAGTGAAAAAGGAAAGTTTGCATATCATTAACGGAACAACAACCTGATGATAATTAAATACGCATCGGACATGCATACGTACCCACGTAGACGCGTGTGCGAAATGTGAAAGGTAGACAGTTTCAATAATATTATACGTTTCAAGTATACAATATTTTGTTACAAATTTTATCTTATAAGTAGCGCGATTTACTGACCAGCGAAAAAATACTGAAAAAAAAAGATATACTTACCATTAATAATTTAACTTGGAAGCCATTACTTCTTATCTATCCTATCGAGCGAAAGAGACCACCACAAGACGGATAAGAAAGATTGACTGTTCGCAGTGAACGATTTCACCTGACTGTAAAGTCTTGAGGGAAAAGATCGTCCTACTTACTCCCACTACTTGCTATGTGCAGTTTCGATAAACTTATCAAACAATATTAGATCACATAAGAGATGTACATGGGGATGAAGAAATAAGAAAATTTATCAGTAATCTTTGAGCATTTGTCGATGAAGAACGAATATGATTGTATGAACAACTTGTTGTTGTTTATATGGTTTTATGAACAACTTGTTGTTTATACAACGATATTCGTATACAAGTCTATTGTCCTGTGAAAATATATTGATCGATTATAGATATTATATACATAAATTAATAATTCACTCATACGGTATGAATTGCAGCGTGAAATTAGATCAAATGAAAAATGTCTGTCAAAACGTAAAAAAAATATTTTTAAACACCTTTCAATGAGTGCCAAGAGATAACAAGGAAGCTCAGCTGAATTCGAGCTTTTATAATCGATCTGCTTTTAGTACGTGATATATGAAATTTATTTTAATCGTTATATCATACAAGATTTTATAATTAGTTGTTTCTTTGTGCTTTAATCAAACGGCAGTGTATGCCTGCGCACACTTATGGATTGCATAACTAAACTTTTCTTATTTTTTTTTATTTAGTTGCCACAACTGGCGAAATTATGCAAATATATTTATAGATTATTAATAACGTTCATGAATTAACATTCGCGAGGGATTTACCTACTTTTTTATTTTTATCTTTATTATACCATATCACGAGTCTATTACAATAATGTCTATTAAAACCAAATGGCTGCTGGATTCCCCGTGCAAAGAAAAGTGCAAGTATATTTTGATAACAAGATTTTTTTATTGTCGTTCATATCAAACTTTAGTTGGAGAAAATTAATAACGCGTTTTTCAGTATTATTGTACATGAGACCTAATGTATTTGGATATTCAATTGTATATTACTGAGCAATTTCAGGCATTATGTATAATTAGTATCAATAGATAATATCAAAGTGATGTAACAGTCAAACATTGCATACTTTTTATATCAATTGAAAATATGGATGTTATCAAGACTAGATTCGAGTTTGATACGACATACTGTAAACAAATATATCTAAAAGGAAAAATACGTTAACGACCCGCTTATAAATGTTAATTTCATTGCGTATATTATAGGTGAAATATAGGTCAATGATTTTTAATCGTAATATAATGATTTCCAGTACTAAGAAATTTCCGCAGAGAAACTCAGAAATGAATTCAATAAAATGTATGAAAATTATTATAAATATTTCATACATCAATGAAGCACGTATGTATATACGTATGTAGTATCGCGATAATTTTTTCAAAATTCAATTTGTATTATTTTTACTGACAGTTGCCTATTTTGAACTTGGTGGAAAATATTGGACTCATTAGATAATGATTGTACAGTATCGATCGATAGAGTTCCAGAAATTTATATTTATATCGCTAGATGCGTATTCTTAATTATTGTATAACATCGAAAAATATTACTTACATTCAGCAGTTTCTCAGGTCGTACTCCGCGCACTGTTTCACATAAAAATGATGTTTTACTCGATAATCATTCTTTATATATTGACGTAATTCGACTGGATTAACAAACAGAATAAAAATAACTATTAAACGGCGAATAACGAAATTGTCAAAAAAAATATACTCAAATATTTTTCGTAACGAAAATATCGCGTATGAAATATATTTTAAATCTTTGCTCCGATGAATTTACTTTTCTCTTTTTTTCTGTCAATTCTCAGAATATCAGCCGTCGAAAGCACAATGAGTTCATTTCCATATTCAGATATGCATAAAGACACATATTTGTCTATATATTCGAATAAAACAGTTAAACAAACGAACGACAAGGAAAGAATTAAATATCGCGTCTCTTAAAATGATTTTACAAAATTCCATTTCTCCCACTGTCCAAATTACTGTTTACACATAAGCCGCGCGGTTTTCGTTTAAAACCAAAAAAAAAATATCCGGCCCCTCAACGACGTCACAAATCATTAAAGCTATTGTAAAATCCGACAGTATAATTATATTTCATTTATCTACAAAAGCATTCATTTTACCGCAGACGTTCACGAAATATATATAATTTGCGTAATTACAATATTTATTCATATCATCTCATTATTTCTATCGACGAATCAAGCTGTCCAGTTTCCATTCATCGAGTATTAGTTATTTTAGATAACAGTAATGTTTATGTATACTTTGCATCGCGGCACTTGATCAGTATAATTATATACCGAGCCTCGAAACCCATCGTAGACAAAGAAAGAATTACCTATACTTCCCCTTTCAAAGTAAGTAAACCCCGTAATTGTACATTCGTTTTCAACAATACGACGTTTCCTCGATTATCCCTCGACTCCTCGACGTATCAGCCCCACCGATATGGAAATTCGCAATTTCGTAATAAACTTCACTGTTTAATTTACCATAATAATGGGTATAATGCACTAAGTAAAATAAAATGTAATAATAATACAATTTTACGTTTACAATTATTCGTGTATAAATCACTCAGTGTGTATGTAAATGTGTAAGTTACGTGTGTCAATCCATGAGACGCCTTTCCTACACACGTTTTTTTTATCTTTACGCATATATCTTGATTCCTTCTCCGCGTAACATCCCCCCGTGTCTCCAAAAAGTTCATCCCCACTTTCATAATTATATGCATTTCATTCGTTTCATTTATTTATTTTCTTTCTTTCGTCCAGCCAGACGACTCGTGCGCGTTTAAAGGTGCGCTTCTCACAAACTACATAATTCCAGCTTCCCCGCGTTCGAGTTCCATCACGTCAGCAATGGCAATGGTAGTCCAGTCATTCTTGTTGCTCGTTGAACTTCGTTATTGCATAAAGTTGCATCTCGAGCCAGAGAGAGAGGGAGATTAGTGAGGTGTCAATTTATTAACTAAGGAGCCCTCTTATTTCTTTGTGCATATGGCAGAGGAAATCCACGTAGCTTGGACTGCCGTCGTTACCCCTGTCCTCCACCAGGAAGTGACGCAATACCATTTCAAGCTTCTCTCGCTGTCTGACAACAGTTAACTGAAACAACGAAGATATATCGTATAATCATTGATTAGATTATAATGCAACGTGCAAGATAGGTATTAACTATAAGTTAACTATAAGATAGTTATTAACTATAAGTTAACTATAAGAT
>JARQST010000057.1:0-26162 GCA_030142225.1 Pachycephus smyrnensis | reverse complement strand
AATCCCTTATAGGCTGACATATGGAGCATATTCTTAAGAATATAAAAGTTATGTAAAGGTATCCTTTAAAACCTATGAATAAGATATTTAAAATATTGATAAGTTTCAATAATTTCCATTAAAAATTAAGATGAACCATCATAGTAAAAATTAAAACGCTTGAAATACGTAGAAGTGGTACAGTTGCGGTAACCAAAAGTGTAATGGACAAGACACATCATATATTTTGAAGAAGAGTCACATTCTAGTAGTAATGAAATATAACGAAATTAAATGAGCGAGTTGTAAAACACTGAAAGAAAATGAAACGAGTGATACAAGTGTTTAGAAAATTTAATTGCATTTCTGACCTTTAGAGTGATTTGAGTGAAAATATTGCTGGAGCGAGATTTTAAGTGAACCTGAGAACGTTCTGAAGTAACGTTAAATCAAACATACTGTAATTATACAATTAATCTATGAATTTCAGCGTCCTTAAACGTCACGTTGTACAGGACGGTAAAGAGGAGCAGATCATTTTGCACAATGAAGTATTGCATTATTTAAGGAACTGTAATGAAGGTTGTTCAACCGCAGAATTATATGTACTCACGTGAACTCGTTAAATCTTTCTAAATCATAACAAAACACGATATTTCCACAAATGTTTACACTAAAATGAAGAAAATATCTTTCAGTGCAAGAGCGAAGACTGCTGATGCCACGTAAGGTGGCATTGCGCATGCGCCCGTCAGCATGCTGACGGGACACGTCATTATAAAAACTGGGACAGTGAAAGAACTTGCATTTTTACTCGAAATACATTTACCATATCCAAAAAATCTTTTCCGAACAAATCCTTATAAAAGTCATAAGTATTTCTGATGTTTTCACGTAAGCCACGTACCAGCCAAGAGGATAATTCATTGGTAAAGTGTATATTTACCGAGCGGCGCGCCAAGTGGCACTATGGATAATCGGTCGGTAATAATTACATTGGCGCAGAAATTGAAATACACATTTATATCAGAAATTCTTTTTCATATTTAGTAAGATGCTTTCGTATTATCACAGCTTTTTTATATTATATATAAGTTACTCATACAGTCCCAATTATTTCGTTATACACTCAGCCATAAGTTACGAAGTTCTGAGTTTACAATGAGTAGCAAATAATATTCATCCGCAACGACTAAAAAATGTATACAAGTGGAAACAGTAATAAGTACAATATACTTATAAGAAAAGTCCTATTTCTTTAGCAAAACTGTTTATTCATTACAGAATACATTACTAAATTTCTTGTCAAATACAAATGTTTTTCAATCAGGATTTACGTAAGAATATTCGTAATTTATTACAGCCTAAGTAATGGCAACCAGTCATACAGTTGTATATCACAGGTTGCCCATTACCATGGGCAAATTGAAAAAAATTAATTCATGCTATCAGGCACGTAACTTCGATGTATTAGGTTTATCGTATGCGATCAGTACTGTATAATGCATATTGCATATTTAAAATAGCAAATGATAAGAGAAAAAAAATGTTCTCGACAAAATCAATGTGTGCTACACGATAAACAATATTTCCTTGTCATTATTTTAAACCTTGTAATAAGTAAAATATCGTAAGATTTCCATATTCTTATAAAATTAGTCTTTACGTATACTTACATAATTACCATTACATACCACTATATTAAAAATGCATATCCCAAAGGATCATTGTTAAAATATCTTGAGAACCTCATAAATTTGTATCAAAAATCCATTCACTTGACGTTATTTAATAGTTATGTTGTCTGCCATTCGTCCCATATTTGAACTTACTATACTCAACGGTTAATCAAGGTCACAATTGTTTCCACTACCATAAAGAACGTTCACTCAATCATTAGAATAAAAATGATCGAGAAATGATGAATAGTTGCATGCTACTATAGATCACACAGTGTTTACAAATGGTGATAAACGTGACGTTTGCATCAAGGGTAAGTATATAACTATACCCTCCCATCTATAAGGATTTACTTGCCATGCATTTAACTGCCATCCCCCATCGGGTCAACAGGGCCTTTATACATTATACTATAGTGCAAAGATGGCGCCATGCGAACTGTTCCACGCGCAGTAGCATGGCAGCTTCAGTTCCGAGCACTGTGCGTCCAGGGTACAGGTGAACGTTCACGGATCACTCTATAAAAGGAACACGGATAAAGCCAAAAGAAAAGGTACAGAGATCATAAGTGTTCAATAAAAAAAAGGCGAACATAAGTGCCGCGTCTTTTTTGGAAAATCGTGCATATTTAGGTAAATCTCTTGGGAATGTTGAAGGATTCGCTTGCCGTTCGAGCATCCTGTCAAGAGGTGGGTAAGTCTTGTTTAATCTCTTGTTAATATTACTGTCCCTTTTACGATCGCCGAGATACACATATCTCGCGGCTCTACTTCACGCAGGAAACAGGCATTGAGTACCTGGCTCTGGGATGATGATTTGCATCCAGCTGTCTCATGATTATAATTCTCGTTACGACGCGTTTATTATTTTGCAGAGGGTTTTCAATTTTGTTCATTCTTGTACCACTCGCTTTGATCTTAGCTACTTTAGCAACGAAATACCGGCTACTTCCGGGTTATAAAATATATGTGCAGACCGAGCCCAGCGATTGGTGGAGAGAATATCGATCCCTCTGTCTCCAGCGTGTACGCCTCGTTTTCGAGGTCACCGGGAATCACGATCAGCCGCAGCCCCTCACTCTCGATCTCGTTATTTTTATTGGCCGAATAAACTCCCTTTAAAATTCTCATTTTCTGTAACCCTGTTTGCACTGCGTGGCGCAGGATTGAATAATCAAAATTGTGCTTTACTCTTTACAGTATGCACTTCCTCGTTGTTAATCTTGCAGAGGAAGCATTTTTCGAAATTTTTACTGTGGGTGAATCTGAAAACGTATCCTTGAGTCGGATCTGTACTTGGTACTGTCATATAATTATATGATTATTAACGCTAATCTTTTGTTTTCCGTATCGTACACACTCAGATGACCTAATTTGGATTGTTTGAGTAGTAAATGGGTTAATTATTGAATGATAGTCGAAGGTGAATTGATTTATGGATATATTCCATTCAATGAATTGAAATGTATTGATTTGTAAGTAAATGATCTAGCAGTCATAGAATTAGAGTGAACTGAATATAGTTTGTCCGTGTAGGTAAGGACGACTAAATTACTGTTTAATATTGTGTTGATAAACACATATATGCGTATACATAGACATGTATTACATCAGTAGCCATCTATTAATAGCGCCAATGAAACAATTTGGATTTTCTAGTAGCTACTACCGACACAGCCACCAGAATGAATCAAAAGACTGTCCACTTGATTCATGATTTCATGTAAACTTTCTGTCAGCTAGATTAATTCAGGATGAAAGTATCAGGCACTGTATAACGTTTTGATACTTTAATCAAAGTATAATGAAAAATTTCATTCAAAATTGTCACTCCTTTATATCCAAATTCACAATGTAACAAAATCCATTATGTAAATTCTTTTTTATGTAACAAACTTTCAAGTGGTCCTTATATATAGAAACCCTTGACACGTTGCTATCATTTATTTTGGTCCACTCGAACATTGACGTGCATTTAGCACACGTCGAAATCTTCCACGTGCTACAGAATCATGAAACGTAGAATGACGAATGATTGTCTATCAGCGCCAACCGTGCGAAATTGAACACAGGAATTAAACAGACTTTTTTTCAATTTGAAATTTTATCATTTAGGTGGGTTTCTTTTTTAAATCACTGCAATTGCACTAGTTTACACGCGTGATCTGCTTTCGATTTTTTTTAAGTACAACTACTCATTCTTGTTGAAAAAATAACTAGTTAAAAAATTACTTTGTCGAATGAGTCTGGCTGACTTTAAATCCGTCCACGCTTCTCAAGGTAGATATTACGAGGCCGTCACGCGAAGGCAGCGTGCTGGGTTAGCGACTCCTCTTAGTAGCTTCGATATAGCAGCTGTTCTCAAGGTCACGCGCCTGACATTATACCATCTCAAACATTCTTCAACTCAAACTCTCAAAAAGATTCTTTCAGGTTGCAGCTGCCTGATGAGTCTCTGGTTCTCTGAATTAATCGCTATACCTGTATAGGTGTGACCTAGGTATTGTTTGCCGGGACCGAAAAACTTTTGTTCACATTCTTTTTGTGCATCCTTTAAATTTTGAAAGGACAGACGGTCGTTAATTCCGATACCTATAGAACTGCTCCACGTGTATCCTCGAGAGTTCTGTGATTTATGTAATCCTACGTGTCCGTAATGTGTAGGGAAACTCGATTGGAGCACGTCAACTACTAAATAATGCATTCAGTAATATTGCCTGTATCTGTATAGTTGACGTGCAATGCAGTTTATAAAAAGAAAGGAGTGCAATAAAAGTGCAGTCTAGGATGTTAAAATATAGTGAATTTTCTGCCTAAAAATTGTATATTTCGTATTGTAAGAGATAGCCTTGGTTCGTTTATTATCGAGATAATGGTATTCAATTTATTCTGGTTAAATAGATTGAATAAATATAATGGATTAGCCTATGCAGTATACGTGCATATATGTATTCATATAAATTGCAGATAATACATAATTATGTAACGCGTACAACTGAAGAAATTGCTGATTTATTGATTGTATATATTTGTTATACTGTATTGTATTGTATAATCGTATATTAATTTTAATTTGATACGAAGACAGATTCCAGAGTTTTCGAAATTTTGTCAAACGAAACGAAATATCCGATTACCTGGATTCTTTGCATTGTTCAATAGTGGAACATCAATGAAGCCAAAGGTATTATTGATTTACGTTTGGATTCAGCGAGAGAAGCTGTGAACAATGGTGGTTTTCAAAACCGATTACACTTGAAGCTTTTCAAGTACGAAGGGGTATATACCTATATACAGTACTCTGTAGAAACAATGGTACGTTTGCAATGTGTAGTAAAAAGTTATTATCATTTTTTAATCAAACTCTACAGATATACGAATGAAATCCGCGTACATAATATTGCAAAAAATTTTCTCTATCCAACTGACAATCTATTTAGCTTATGTCAATCAGAGTAATTCCAAACAAAGTAAATACGGATTATGTAGACTGAAATATTGAATTTGCAGTTTTCTTCGATTTTTTGTTTATAAAAAAAATGGCTGTTTAACCACGTACAAATTTATACGGTTATTAGTATGCGAGATCAGCAAATAAAGGTAACTAATTCCTATTTAAATTCTTAAACGTGGATAAGAAGTATCGACAGATTAAATTGATCCAAAAGACATTTGTTATATTGTGTCACGCAAGACTAAGACAATGGAAAATAATATTCATTGTCAATGAATATATTTCGCTTGTAATCAGGTTCTTGACCTTTGACCTTATTTAATTAATACTCCTCACTCGTATATTTAATCAATATAATTTCTTAGTTTCGCTTCTTCCTCCGTTTTCGGATGTTCATTTCGGTTCTTGTTCCGGTGGTTGCGTAACATTAATTTGTTTCTCTTATCGCAAGTAAAAAAAAAAAAAGAAAAACTGAAAAGAATTCCAACGCAATTATTATAACGGTAATGATGCAACAGTCAATAATTATATACGTAATATCCAGAACCGTTACTAGGAAGTATATACATTTTTAATATCCACGATTCATCATTGAACTTTATTTGTTCAGACGAAGTTCGATTTCTCGTTATGCAATATCTCGTTACTGGTATTAATCCGAGCTGGGTAATACGATAAAGCGCGGATTTTCATTCTCGGAAACGTAATTATCATTTCGGCTGTATTTCATTTCCACAGGGAATACATCGCGACGCGAATTTATCCAAAGTTTGTGATTCAACAATAATATCACTATGTATTTATCATTTCTATTATCAATATTATTTTATTAATATTGCTTCGCGCGCGAGCCGCATTTCACTCAGTAACGGTTACTGTCAATTAAACATGGCGAATTTTAAAGGAGCTGTAAAATCTGGTTTTGAGCAATTTCGTCATTTTATTTAAAAAAAAAGAAACTGATTGTCTGCTTCAATATATAAGAGACGTCACGAGATAACTTTATCACGTCGAGTGATAACCATTGTATAAGATTACGTAATACCAAGATGACAAACGAAAACGTGGAGTAGGCCGAGAATTTGCACGTTTACGATGTAATTTATTGATAAGAAGCTAATTTACGTATTTGTGTAATCAATAGGTTTTTTTTTTCTTTTTGTATTAAAATATCAACGAGGACGTCGGATTTCCAAAATCTATGACAATTTTTTTCGTAGCAATTTTCTCGAAAATTATATGCGGTTATCGATAGCGTTACATGCTCAATTATCAACGATTGCAGCTTGTTTGATATATGATACGTATTATTGAATTAACTCGATTCAGATCTCTTAATTATTGATGAACTGATCCCACGTGAATGATATCGTTAATCACGTTGCATTGACGATTATCTGCAGGATGCACGATAGCAGGTATATACAGGGTTCAGCGAGTTCACATAGATATAGATATACGTCTGCTTCGATTGATAGATAAAATTCGAGCTTCGTAATGAAATAAATTTCAAAAATAATTATACTTCTGATATATATATGTGTATATATATATAATGTTTCTATATAACATGATAAAAATAAATATAATAAGGAATACAATTTTTTATCGCAGTGTTGAACAGTTGTTTGATATTGAAGATTTTTAAAATGGAAATTCTTGTAAAAACTTCTAAGAATTAGACTGAGATATATTATTTTGTGCGTTTGTTATTTTAATTTATTTTTATCACAGTCATAGTATACTTCTGATTAGCTTTTACAAATATTTCTCATTATATGTATCAGTTGACATTGATAAACAGAAATTTATCTTTGGTTATACGAGTCTCTAGAGAGACGTAAAGCGTAATGATCATTGCAATCTGATCCTTAGGAATGCATTGACCTTGGGTCTCTAGCAAAACTAACTATGGCTAATCTCCACTGATCCGATAAATAGAAAAGATTGTTATCCATTCGAAAATCATAAGACGAATTGGAATAATTATAATTTTTGGCACGATAATATGTTTACTGTACTTTTTCATTCTTGTATTTTTTTTTTTGTAAATCTCACATTTCTTAAACGATAATCACGAGTGGCAGCAATAGTTGTTTACTGAGAAGTAGCGAGTAGTATAATTTAAAAATAAAAAAATAAATTGTTTCGCTCAATAATACATTTAATTAATATGACGTTTAGGCAATTTTATAATATCTTTTTTCTTCCTTCTTTATGGCTATCTTCTCATACGCAACAGAAGATTAGGATGTAATCTGCTTTTTCTTTTTTAATATTATTCGAATTCTTCACATAGTGTACGTATATAAGGCAGTCGATTGTCGGACCCCCGCAGAGTGTTATCTTATCGGATTGACCTCGTGTGCATAAAGTTTCTCCGATAATTCGTAGAAAACAAGGGACAAACAATGATGAAACGATCGACGTAGCCACAAAATTACGAAGTATCGTTGCTTAAAATTATTTTGAAAAAAGTTTATTTCGCAAAACCTCGTGACACTTGAATCGATTCGTATTTCGTTGTACCCCGATTAATAAATTTCTGTACAGACTGTGAATATCGGAAGACAAGTTATCGCGCGTGCAAATTACAATTGTAATTTCGCATGAATTCTATCAAGAATATCAAGCAGCTACTCCGTATAGAAAAGTCATCAGGTTTAATTCAAAGTTGCATTTCCTTTAGCTCCTTCCGTTATCTACAACGTGAAACGTGTCATTCTTATCTCAGCTTTGAAAGCCTTTCGTAAAATTTCAATACAGACTATCAGAACCAGCTTGATGGGGAGGCACAAGAATTGTCAACCAGAACCAGGAGAGTACCTCCATTAATAACACTTGACGTTCGAATAAGACAAAACGACAGGAAAATTTTGTAATTTCTACACAGCGCGAATTCTCGTGCAAAACAATTGAACACAGCGTATAATCAAACTGTCAAATATTACATTAAAGTATAAATTATTATTTTCATACACAAAGGTCATCGCGCGTAATGCATATCGGGATTTGTTATCATTCGAGGTATCACAGTCAAAATAAAAACTTGGTACATGCACGTGTACGTACGTACGAGGAGAAATGCAATTTCGTTACGTAATGCAGCTTTTGATAATATTTATAACGAGCTACCATAATTAACCATAATCTTATCCCGTCTATGCGATTTGCTAATCTGTTTGTAAGCAGCAAATATGCGAAAGCTCCTTTAATCGAAGATATATAAAATGGCATGAAGTCATCAAATCGATTCGTCTCCTAACGACTCAATCGTATCGCCTCCTAAGTATTCTGCTCATCCTCAGCCGGAGCACAGCATCTTCGTGACGAGTGGGTGGAGGACGAGGGGTGCGGTGTGACCGAGTATTATTAAATTTTTCCTTGCTGTCTTTCCAATAATCTCTCTCTCTTTTTTCTCACTGTCCTTCGCTCTTCTCTCTCATTCTAGTCTCCCGTCCCTCCTTCGCCCTCTCCCATTTTATCTCTCCCAGTAGCCGCTCGACTCCCTCTTCTTTGCTCTCTCGCTATCCCGGAGCCAGTGCCACCCAGATTCGCGAGGTTCATTCCGGTGAGCGTTATATCGGGGCTTCCTGTCGTGCACCTACTCTCGTTAAGTCGTCATTGGGTCGGGGACCTCATTCAAAGTTGTTCACGTTTCTCTGGCGAACGTGATTCTCGGGTCGTTATTGATAACTGGATACGCTGGAGGAATCAGTACGAACTTGAGATCATCGAAGCCTCGAGGGTCAACTTGAAATAGGAGTCATTGTTTTCTAATACAACCTGTGCAACGAAGCGTTAAGGATTACGATTTCATTATCAACCGCCAACAGTGCTCCGACCCAAACAGTGTCTGTGGTGCGACTGATTCGATTATCGTGATTGCTCGATTGGAAGTTTTATCGATTTCAATAAACTGGAAAGGGATCGATCGTCGATTCGAATGCAACGAAGATATACTGACTGCTAGATGAGCGGTTAAGGCGCTGATTTGGTTGTTACGTAAGAAGAGAAATTATGCTGGCGCACGGTAGCGTCCCCGAAGAGGTCAGTCTTCTGTTAGGGATGGAAGGTGGAGGTTGAATTGACTGACGAAGGTCACCTTGAGAATTTACCTTATCACCTTGACTCGAATATCTCTCTCGTTAACCGGCACGCTTTTCTTTCAATATAAATTGTATACAATTTTTTTTTTCTTTCTTTTTATTCATCATTCGCATTGCGGAAGTATCTTTATACAATTTGTATTTGCGAATTTTTTCTGTACTTTTCATTGTCGGCTTTCGCGTTGACGATACACTGACATTGTACAAATGATGAACGAGACTTTTTTTTCCTATGAATATACTTTTTTTTTTTCCTATGAATATACTTTTTTTTAATCAATATACGTTTCTGTATTTATGCAGGCGTTAGTTACCGTTTACTGATGTAAATGTTAAATTTACAGTAAGAGTTAAGACCCCGGTGCGATGAGTTATTCTGGGTTTTTTTTTCGTTAATACTTGCTAAACTCAAAAATTTGTCCGCGTTTATTGATACTGCAAACCAACCGTAAGCAGAAATAATGTGGGACACGCGCGACAAGTCTTTA
The DNA here is from genome assembly GCA_030142225.1 of Pachycephus smyrnensis. Classification (NCBI taxonomy): domain Eukaryota; kingdom Metazoa; phylum Arthropoda; class Insecta; order Hymenoptera; family Cephidae; genus Pachycephus; species Pachycephus smyrnensis. Next base: position 16,453 of record JARQST010000057.1, on the reverse strand, counting down.
GTTCATAGACGGAGACTGTTAATCGAATTTTGGCACAACAACGAAGAATCTTCGGTATTAACGTAGGCAATGAAAGTTTTCTTGGCTCGCATTCAAAATTCCAAAATGATTTTTATACTTCGCGCGTATCGTCGCTATCGCGAGACTTCGGTGCATCGGTATTCGAGAAATCAATGGCGGATACGAAAGTTTTTTTATCAGGGAGACGTAGTTAACTGTTGGAAAAGTGAAAATGATCGATATTACGTAACACGCCACTTTATTGGACACGCGTCAAGAATCTTTAATGATTTTGGTAGCTCGTTGCTATCAAGATTTACAATCAGGATCAAAGAGAACTCGATGGTCGTAATTGGCCGTCGGGATGATCGTTCTAAAAATATAAAATAATCAGTGCTATGAGGTGAAAAGCCTTAAGCCGCAGCCATCATGGGCTTCCGTCCAGTTTTCCTAGACGTTTGCTCTCGGCTATTTGTGCCTACGTGCGACTGCGTAACGCATCGCCGTTACATTAGTCTTTCGATAGTTACGTTAACGTAACATACGTCACGCACCGCCAAGGGCAGGCGAGAGAAGAGTTTCCCTTTTTTTAAACTGCGATTCAACGGCTATTGGATATTCAACGTGCTATATGTAAATACGGTTGATGTGGGTCACCGAGTAGAGTTGACTAATAATATATAGATATTAATTTGATAAAGTCAATTTCTCACACGTGACGAAGATACGAGTACCAGACAGTAGCAGTGAACTTGAACTCGACCTTTATATTCGGGGTCATCATTCAGATTCATTCAGCACTTTGTCGTTTTGTTCATCTTTAGGCACGACCGTATGGAACGTATGGAAGTGTTTTGTGCATTCGCCATTTAAAAAATGGGATCCGTGTGTGTGTACGCACAATTTTGCGATAATAACTTCAAACGAACGGCTAACCCGAATTGGGATAAAATTCATAGGGAATATTAAGTTCCGGATGTAGATGGTAGAGGAATATTTGCAGGTGTTCAGTACTTCCGGCTTCGATAGAGCGCATGCGCTGAATCCAAAATATTCTGTATTTTAATTGCACGCTTGAATTCTTCTCGGCGAAATTTCATGAAAACAGCTGATGAATTGATGGGGTTGAAATTGACGCGAAACATCATGGTCCGGATGTAAATGAAGCAGAGATATTTGCAGGTTGCCAAGCACTTCCGGTTTCAGAATGGCATATGCGCAAATATGCAAAAGCTTAGTGTGGTATATGCAGGTCAAAATTTTTGGGTCAACCACTTAACCGATCTGGTTGACAATAAAAATATATGAGCAGAATTATTTTTCATTGTTGTATAACCTGAGCTATGTCAGTCCATGCATTTTTCTTATACTACAATATATCGAACAACTGATTATATTTTCTTTGACAAATATACATAGATAAATTAAATTGATCGTCCATGCTCTGAAAATCAACATCGAGAACGAAAAGTTTACTTCGGTATAAATTTCTGTTATCAGTATTAACTAGCCGCATTATAACTGAAACGCACTGAACCGATCGCCTTACTTTTTCTTTAATTTGATAAAGACAAGTGCGTCATCCCAAGCAGTGACTGAAAAGACACGCATACGCAAACGACCGACCATCAATAACGTTACAAAGGATAAGCAACGACGAAGATGAAAAATTGTTCATGCAATAAATTTGACAGTGTAGATTTGATTGTAAGAAAATATTTATTTTTTGCATCCTATATTTTAATTACCAGTTAAGTAAAATACATAGAGAGATTTTATAACAAAATCAATCGTCTTGTCCAAGAAAAAAATTTAGAGTGTACATGTAAATCCATAATACGTTTGCACTATCTCGGCTATCGGATCTCGCTAATCGGTTGATCGTTTAGCGCGTTGCGTAATAAACTTTATTAACCCTTCAGCAGTCGCGTCAGATTTCGTAACCTTAGTACTCGCGTGGAGGCTGCAAAGACCCCATTTTGTTAATTCAATATATTGTTGACCAGTGGAAAAATATTATTCTGCACTGGGAATTAATATTGTTTATACATATGGCTAGGCGAATTAATTTGTTTTACTGCTCGAATTCATTGTCAATAATAAATGAATAATGCCGAAGAAAAATTATTCTATTGATGGCGCGAAAAATCAAAGATCTGGGGTCTTTTAGGCCCCCACCCGAGTGTTGGAGGGTTAATAGTGGGATTAACTAATATCTTTTTCTGGATTTCAACGACTGCGCAGAGTACTGACCGTCACGGATCGTGTTACGTATATTCAGATATTTTTGTCATATATTTTATCACAGCCAGTAGCTTTGGGTAAATCTGTATAATCAAGCAAGGGAAATATTATCATGCTATTGTATTGACAAAGACTTGGTACGTGTAGTATCTATTTGCATACTATCTGTTCGTTACTTTTTTTTATTTGTCATAAGATATGGATATTTTTAATTATTTCTCTGGTAGACGTTCCTATTAATAACATTGAACCTGGGAAAAATTACTGTATACACAAGACAGTTTTACACGCTGATATATCGTATTAAAATTGTTTTGTATTAACAGTACTACCGGTAATTCATTGTTTATTAATTAGTAACGTACGCACATCAATAGGTGGGCACTACGTTACGTAATGTTCGGCTATAATTTTAACTGTATCATGAGAAAATATATTCAGCACGTGACAGTCGATAAAATGGATCAATACACTAATTCGATCTAAAGATCACGCGAATAAATGTCGCGGATTAAGATCTTTTCATGTCAAATGAAAACACATGGCGCGAGGTTCGAAGATACGTCTATGTAAGAAGTTATTATCACTCAGTCCTTCACAGCCGATTTTATCAATTTAAACTTCGATTGCGAACTGTAGATTAACATAAATCAATTTATCATTTATTTATAGGGAAAATTTATCATTTCCCCTTAACTAATTTCTACAATAAAGATTATGCAATGCACTGCAAGCAGTTCGAAAATCTTAGTTTTACATACAAGTGTACATCAGCACTTTGGCACAGTGCCATCGTTAATTACAATGACAATTAAGACCGGTTTACTAATCAGCACTTCGTGTCTTCAGTGTCAAAATTCGCATCGAGTTAAAAACACACATATAACATCGAATATCCAGAGCTAGAATTCGTATTGAATATTCTTCACGTCCTATGCAGACACAGTGTTCAACCGTTACGCAACAAGTTCCTCCTTTCGCATTTAAAAACATTCGCTCAATAAGAAACGCAGCGAAGAGCCGTAATTGTCGAAAGATATCGCTAATCAGCAACGAGCAAGTGGGAGATGGAATAAAAACCGAAATCAAGACAAGACAGAGACCGACAGTCAAATAAGCTTAGGGCGACAAAGAAAGAAAGCCTCGGGACGATAAGAGTAGTATCGGTGCGAATATACACGAGTCTCTTCGTTCCGTGGGAAGGAGAAGGGATACAAGGTGGAGGGGGCGATTGAAGAGGAGGGGAAATAAGCAATGAAAAAGAAGGGCCCGGCGCGGCGGCGACGAGAGCGAGGAAAACCGGCAGTCTCCGACGCTGTCGCTATATGGAAACTGAATCTAGTCTCGTTGTGACGTTCGTGCATGTAACAACGCGCATCCGCGACTCGGGCATTGCGTTTGCGTTCCTATTAAGGAACGTCCCGGCCATTTTACGTATGCGCGAACGCACCACGTGTTCTTCCGTAGAACGAGTGTCCTCGCCACCTCCGCCGTCGACGTCCACTAGAGACACGCCCGTCGTTTCCGGTCACGATGCCATATACAAGAGTACGTGATAAATTCTAGTACGAATTGTTTTATTACGCCACGTTAATTCGGATTCTCCATTTCTCGATGGACCTCTCACGTTTTCTTTAGCTTTATTTTCGTATTTTTTTTCTTTGATTTTATTGCACTGTGCTGCCGCACCTTTCAAGAGGTCACGCACGGCCTTGCTTGACATAGGTATATCTCTTTGATACTGTGAATTAATGTCCACGTGCTGATCGCACTCAAGGAACGGAAGTGCAGCCACGTGGACGCTGTTACGTGTGTGTGTGCATCACTCCCCTCCATTGTTGATGCAGTTATTGGTTCGTTTTGGAGGGAGAGAACGGCAGGCTCTACTCCTAGTGGGTCACTGGAGCAAACTTTGGTCTCTCTGCTGATGCTTTTAGCTTGGAATGCTCTTAAGCGCGTTAGCCTTGCACTTCGCAAGTTGTGGCTACCGGTGATTACGTCAGTGTGACGCAATCGCTGGGACGATAGGAAGATGGATTCGAATATTTTGTGGGATTCTTATTGATCGAATTAATGGGAGTTGTATTTCTGTATAGAAATGTCATATTAAGGAATATTATATTGTGGTTTTTAAATCAGTGATTTAATACACCGCTAAAAATGTGGTGCAAAGGCTATAATTTGAGCTGTGATTAATTTAATGATTTCGCGTGGTTGTTGCGGCTCGTTAGGGATCATTATTTTTGTTTAATGATACTGAAATAAGCGCGTAATGCTAGTTCGAGACTTTCCCATACTGTGGATTATACTTTTATGATCTCCGTTCATCTATTTTCATTCATTTGACTAACTCATAGTGATATTCATGTCCATTGATGTCGGAATGATCTCTAACCTGTACTTGTACACTTTAATGGAGCTTGTTCCATAGTTATTTCTTTGTATCATTTGATCATTAGATATCTTGACCTAGGAGCAGTTCACGTTAGGAGGGCCTCTTTAATAATATATAAAGGTTAGAGGTTACGATACTCTGTGCGCCCATATCGATTCCAATGAATTGCTTATACCGTTATTAAATACTGGCGATGTCACCGTTTTCAAAACTGTTCATCATTCTAGGTTAAGGTTACGTTTCAGGTCGATATTTAAAACCCATCTAACCGTATCAGGCATTAATTTACAGCACGAACATTCAGACGGTTTACAGTAAGAATAAACTGAAACTCGCGTAAAGTATTTTTGGATGTATTTAAAATTTTGCGTTATAATTTGACAAAACGATATCGATCATGCAAATCTTCATTGTTGAGCAAAACCGGATTGGATTCGATTTTTCAACAAACCAAGTCATCCTAGGAATCAAAAGTTTAAACACGAATTGGATTTAACTCTTTTATTTATTGCATTGAGTGCACGCAAAGGAAATCATGTTCTCATAGTATCGCACGATGCATTGGAGTCTAAGCCTAATTCTTTGTTATGATTGAAGTTCAAGTTCAAATTTTAATTCGTTCATTATACCGTTGTAGATTTGACGCATTGCAGGGCGATTTTAATTGCTGAAGAAATAATAGAAAATTCACTACGTATCTGGGCGGTTTTGATAATACTTAGTGAACGATTATCTTTACGAACTATATAACGTAACTTACTACGTAACATCCTGTGACGTAACTCATTCTCAGACTTAAACACATAATGCATTTTGTGGTTCTGTGTATGAAGATGAACTGTACGCGTAACCTATTGTACCACATTCGCAGAGCTTCCTATAGGGGATAGATGATTTCGCTTAGGTTCATATAAGTGAAAATAAATTGAATGATCGCCACTTTGCAAATGGAGTTTGAATCTAAGGGATTAGTTGTGTTTTTATAAATGTTAAAATTAAATAGATTCTTTCGTTATTATTTTTGAGTTTAATCGCGGTACCGTGCAGAGGAAAAAGTAATTCGAAATATAGTTTTAATTATTGTTTATCTTCTACTTGTCACGTCTATTTGTGCGGCGTCATTTATCTGGTTGTCGTGGCGCTCTTATCTCCTGATAAAAGTGGTACCGATAATTATTACTTATTTTCAGGATCATTATAATAATTTAGGGTCGTTTGAATTTATTCTTTGCACGCGAGGGATGACGAAAGTCCTTAATTTAAATGCACGGAAGGAAATCTAAGCGACTTTTTAGGCATGGTCACGTGGGAAACCCAAAATTGGGTTCAGCGATTAATGAAATTGTCTGTTTCAGGGTTCTGGATATCTGAAGCGTGCGAATAGTGATCGCCTCCATGAAATATTTCATCAGGTATTTAAAACTGTTAAATTAAATATTCTCTAAACGATCATTTTGACTGTTCTATCTGATATCTTCGTAGTATCAGTGGTCTTAATGATTGCGTATGATAAGCTCTGATATTAACTCTTCATTATCATACAAATCAATTATTTTTCACGGACGTGGATCTTTAAATGAAAAATTTAACAAAGCTCTATTATAATGCACGAAGAGCAGCATACTAATTTTAAAAAAAATATACCTATTCCCTCGAAATATATCAATACTTTTCGATTTACTGTAATTAACGCTAATGCCTATATCGCAAATTTTTAATTGCACTCACGCAATCCGATTGCAGTATGCGACGCACGAGAAGAATGGCGAGAAGTTCATGACCCCTGCTGACTTCGTGCGGTCTTACCTTGGCCTTTATACGAATGCCGATTACAATCCCGAGTCGGTCAAGCTGCTTGCTGGCATCGTTGATACCAGCAAAGATGGGTGAGTCCTGGAGGTCATCTGCAAAATTCAAGGAATGTAAATATACAAAGATAAAAGACTCTCTGACAGATTCCGTATAATTGCCTTTGTACTGAGATGTATATTTATTCAAATTTAAATGATTTCATGACTTTCTTTTTTTTACAGCCTCATCTCCTTCGCCGAGTTTCAAGCTTTCGAGGGGCTGCTTTGCGTGCCGGATGCCCTTTATAGAACAGCCTTTCAGCTGTTCGATACTAATGGAAATGGAATGGTTGCATTTGGTAGCTATTTGTCATTTTTTTTTGTCCTTGAACATCATTTATCATCGTATTCCTCGCACTAAACGGTCTATTGACGTTTCAGACGAGTTCGCTGAGGTGATGAAGAAAACCGTACTGCATCAGAGAATGCCGTTTAACATGGATAGTGATTTTATTAAATTGTATTTTGGCAAGGATAAGAAGAGACTTATTACGTATGCGGAATTCAGTCAGTTTCTTCATGTAAGCTTTTCAACACTTTTAATAGACTCTTATCGTTGTATCAGGTGATACGTGACGGATAACAGATACGCGACAGAGTTTTTGTACACTGCTTTCAGGATTTTCACGAGGAATACGCTACGGAAGCTTTTAGGAAATTTGATAAGGATGGCGAAGGATTCATCTCGGCTGTAGACTTCCAGGATATTATGCTTAGTATTAAGAGTCATCTGCTCACTAAGGAAGTTAAAGAGAATCTTCCTGCTGTAAGTGTCAATATCGTTGATGTAATAATATTGAAAGCCACTCTGAGGTTTCAGTATAGGATAATTTAAATATATCTTAAACGTTAAAAGAATGAATATCTCCATCTGATACAGTGATTTTGTTTACTGATTTATCGCAGGCAGTAAGTGCTAGTCAGACTGGAAGAAAAGTTAGTTTTCCTTACTTTATGGCGTTCCTTTCTCTGCTCAACAATATGGAGCTTATTAAGCGTATCTACCTGAATGCAACCAATGGTCACAGGAATCAGGAAGTAACCAAAGGTGCGTTAATATGTTTTTCTCAGGTCACGTATCGCATCTCAGCGACATACGGCTTACTCATACTTTGTCTTGTTCACGTACATAAATAAAATTAAAAATTAGTCATAGGCGTTTTACACGCAATTTCGTGAACCGGTATAAAATATATTCATTAGGTATTTATTTTGTGTCACTCGATAATGCAATTATATTTGCGCAGAGGAATTTCTTCATTCCGCACACATGATGTCCCAAATAACACCGTTGGAAGTGGATATACTCTTTCAACTGTGCGACCTTCTTCATCAGACCGGGTGAGTGCTTTTCATGCGAAAGAGAAAGTAATAGTCATCAGTCAATCGCTGAATCGAATTAACATTGATCAAGCCATTGAAAAAAGAGAACTCAATTCGAAATTAAGAAATTTGCCGAGAGCTCTCGTCGCTCCATCTTTTTTTTTCTTTTGTTTTACACGCATTCAAACGAACTCGAAATCCGCTAATCACACTGCGTTATCATACGTGTCCCGATGAGTCGCTCAGAAGAAGGAGGCTGGAGCCATTATCAGAGAACAGACTTATACCTTTTACCGTTTTTCATGCTTCAACAATTAATACCCACTGCACTGTTTCCGCACTTGGTCGACACTGTACACTATACTGAGAATATCTGTTTACGTTGTTTACGCTGCACGGATCAGATCTACGGATGATGCTGAGGCGGGTACGCGGTTGGGGTGCGTCTTTGTATTTCAGAATATCTCGTGCTAGAAATACGTCACACGCACGGTAACAGATTTCTTAGCGTAATCCATGCCATGATCTACTTTAGGAAGATAGTCACGTTTTTTACCTCAGTGACAAGGTCACGTAATCGGAGATACTCGAGAGAAAGATGGCTTCTCAAGCGCGATATATAAATATTTTAGAATAATCTCGCAATATGGGATACATCGTGGCACTTTCTTCCTATAAAACTATTGCCATACTATTGTTATTGAGCTTGGATTTTTTTCACGCGTTACAGAAAAATCGTGTACAACGATCTCGTGGTGATTACACCGGAACAGTATTTCAAGCAGATCACAAAGCGTCTTGCGGAAATCAAAGCAGTATCGGTAAGTTCAATAAGAAGAAGAAAAAACGATCAATTAGATTGTTGATATTATAAGAATCCATACAATTCATAATTTCCTTAAACTTTTTATCACAAGGTAATTAACTTTTACTTCATTCTATTTAGAGTCCCGAAGAGCGTGGCGTTCTTGTTCAAATTCTGGAAAGCGGATACAGATTTGCTCTTGGTTCCGTTGGTGGAGGTCCGTGAAGAATGAATGTGATTTTTCTACTTGAAAATTTTCTAAGTAAATTAATCATTACTCTAACAGAAATTACTTTCTTTCAGCTGTGGGCGCCACTGCCGTGTATCCCATCGATCTTGTGAAAACTCGAATGCAGAACCAGAGAACGGGGTCGTTCATTGGCGAACTTATGTACAGAAACAGTTTTGACTGTTGCAAAAAGGTTGGAATCGAAAAGTCTCACGACAAGACTGCACCTGCATCGTTAATAATGAAGCTGGTCCGTTGCGTTTGACAGGTTATTCGTCACGAAGGTTTTTTCGGATTATATCGAGGATTGGTTCCTCAATTAATGGGTGTCGCCCCGGAGAAAGCCATTAAGCTCACGGTCAATGACTTCGTGCGCGATAAATTCATGGATAAAAATGGAAATCTTCCGCTTTACGGTGAAATTATCTCCGGAGCTTGCGTAAGTGACATTTTTTTAAAATCCTTATCTGTCCTTCCTTTATCTCGAATTACTCGTCGTTATTACCCGTGTCTGTCTAACGAGTTAAATTTTTTGTTTGTCTTTTTTCTTTCAGGCCGGAGGATCTCAGGTCATCTTCACAAATCCCCTGGAAATCGTCAAGATTCGATTGCAGGTTGCTGGAGAAATTGCTGGTGGTTCCAAGGTCAGAGCGTGGTCGGTTGTCAAAGAACTAGGGCTCTTTGGTCTGTACAAGGTATGTTTATTGGAAACTTGAAGTATTCAACTGTTAAGTTTTTTTTCTCTTTTTAGTATACCATTATCAGCCATATGTTCTTCGATTATGCAATTTCATTATTTCAGGGTGCCAGAGCTTGTTTCCTACGTGATGTACCATTCAGTGCTATTTACTTTCCCGTGTATGCTCACACGAAAGCGAAAATGGCCGACGAGGGCGGATATAACACACCAATTTCTCTACTTCTTTCCGGTGCTATTGCCGGTGTTCCTGCAGCAGCTCTGGTCACACCTGCAGACGTCATTAAGACTAGGTTACAGGTAATTCGATCACTTCCATATTCTCTCTTTTAACGTAGGCCTCTAGAGAAAAATCCATACAATAATTATTCTCGTTATTCTAGGTCGTTGCGAGGGAAGGTCAAACCACCTACAACGGCTTGATGGATTGCGCGCGTAAAATCTACAAGGAAGAAGGTGCCAGAGCATTCTGGAAAGGCGCGACAGGTACGCATTTTATCAAATGACGTCACTGGCGTCGAGATACGTTTATCATACCGACACAGATTCGTCAAGTAAACATGAATCCGCGTCAATGAACTCCACGACCTTCGTTACCGATTATCTATGACCTTTGAAGTCGCTCTTCATCTTTTCATCTTGGGTTACACTATTGTGTCTCGACTGTAACAACATATATTAGTCATTAACTTATTTGAGATACCGTAAAATTATCTCTGTCCAGCACCCTCTATCATTAAGTATTACAAGGCGAATATTTGTCACTATTTTAGAACCTCCTTAGAAATACTAGTACCCCTGAGCCCTTAGAATTTTTATTTTTAATTAACGACAGTCATTAATATATTCTGTGATGGTCGATTGCATGCGGACGGTTAACACCGCCGCGTTTTTCGGCCTCTTTCTTCCTCCCTTATATGACCCGGAGACTTACTCATCAGTAAGTACACAAGTTCCCCAAATTTTTGCACTTCTCATGACGTCCGTGTGCAGAGTGGTCATCGAGTTAATCATCATCATTATCATCATCTGTGTCTCTTACTCTTTTTTCTACTTATTATCTAATCGGTCCCGCATTTCGACTGTCTTACTACTAGGAACGAAATACCAGAAAACTTTTTAAATTACTAATTATAATGACAAATATTATTGTCCATCATGAAATCGTCACGTTGAATCTCTGCGTGCGAAATTCCCGTCGCGAATATAACGATCGCGGGAGAAGTTGTTTGCCTCGACTCTTTGCATTCGTCGAAAATTTCTACGAAACAATCTCACCTTAATTAATGAACTGTTTTACAGCTCGAGTATTCAGATCGTCACCCCAGTTCGGCGTGACACTCTTCACCTACGAATTACTGCAGCGATTGTTATTTGTCGACTTTGGAGGATCGTAAGTACAGCGCATCGCATCGCATCGCAATGCCAGCGAGCGAAGAGAATCTCGATCTAACCGCTTTGTGTTTTTGGGGATAACGCTTTGAAATAATCCTCGGGCAATCCTGGGAGTCGGAGTATACATCGCTATACTAACATCCGGTATCGTTTTCTGGTCCATCGCGTCATATCGCGGGAAGAGCAGTTTCCATCAGGAGCGACGTTGCTTGGCTTATCATGATTAATTATTCATTCATCTTACTAACACATTTCTACGTCCATATTGGATAGTTGAACGTCAGTGTATCATTTGTCTAGCTGGTAAAAGACCGAATGTATCAAGCATGATGGAATCGTGCAAGAAAATGAAAATTTTGAAAGACGTTAACGTCACTCGTCTGTTTATGGCGGATAGTCCGATGCCCTTTGAAATTACTGTGGCAATTACCTTGCTGGATACTAATTAACGTATTGTACGTCTTTGACACTGATAACTAACATTGTTCATGCACTTGACTTCAGTCGTTTGAGAAGTGCATACTTTTGTTTTCGGTACTTCCTTTTACTAGTCGGCGTTAGTAATCTGAGTATTGGCTTATCGCTTAGGTTATTGACCCAGAAAACCTTTGACGTCTATAAAAATTATCTTTTTACCAGCTAGGGAATAGTATCTTGTGCTTTTACTAATCAGTCAGAATACTCCACTTCCAGTGATTGTTTTTCTCGTATTTTATCCTAACAAAGCTAATACAGATTATTACACTAATCAATGAGATCCTCTCATCGAACCCTTAGAAAATACAGATAATGCAACTGCGCTTAAAAAATTGCATAACCATGCAACGTAATGGAGCCAGATAGGCAAAGCTATAAGGAATCACGCTTATATCTTTAAACTACGAATGAACTATGCTGAGCCAGGGTAGTTAGAATGTGTTCCTTCGAAGAATTGTACGTCAGCATATGTAACCATGTTTGAAAAATGGCTTAACGCTAAACACCCTCGTTAAATTAGACCACGTCATCATAGTAGAATTAGTGCCTTATAGAAGTTCATATTTTCCCATCAAACAAACGCACAAAACCGATCTGTAATACTTATATGTAATCGTAAAGTATCGTCGTAATCAAATTACAAGCGACCTGCACCGAAGCTGAAGATCGGCAGAGTGCTGTATCAGGCGTGACCTATGTGAGACGAAAGAGAGTAACGTGAAAAGATACTATAGAAAAAAAAAACTGTTAAAGCCCAAAGCAGAGAATAGAAGGAAAAAAAAAGCGCTCCAATTCCGTGACGCTGTATCAATTGGCAAGAGAACAAATTAACGAGAGTTGGTATTGTTTACAGTCGACCTAGCGGCTCCGAGCAGAAGGTGCCCACCATGGGAGTGGCAGATGAGATCCGATCCACCAATCCAGATCACGTTGGTGGCTACCAGGTAGCTCTGCCCATCTTCACGGGTATCGAGACCAAATTTGGTCTTTCCCTACCCAGGTTCCAGGCTGTGACTGGAAAGTAAGGTCATCGCTAGACGCCGCTAGAAGCTAGGATGCTTGGTAGCGACCCCCTTACGTCAGATAAAAATACGCATTACGCAATCTACGAATAAACTATACGGTCGCGAGGCGACCATTTTGAGACAACGTTTACCCGTCTTGTTCGCGATATTTTTTGTCAAATCAAACGTGTCGTTAACGCGTTATCGGTCTGTCTCCACGTTATCAAATACGAGGAAATACTGTAACGCTGACGAAACGCTTCATTCTGTATATACATACGGTGGCCATTATCGTTTTCGATAAGAGTTTCTGTGACGTTACAAAAATGATATGCACGGATTTGGCCTCCGTGAGACAAGATCTTTTTCCGATTTTGAGGCGTTATCATAAAGAAGGTTTTGAAAGGAGATCGTAGCAGAATGGAAAAATAAAGAAGACCCAGGGTGCAGATAGATGCTTGATCTACGTGACGATATATAATTTCGTACTAATGTAATATCTTTTTTTCAAAAATCATAATCCCACCTGTCGATATTGTAGAATTGACTATTCTTTAGTGCAATTCTTCGTTCGCGAATTGCGAGAGCGAATCTTTGCGACTGTGACTGAGAACACGCAAATCACAGGGTTCAGGGAAGATTCGGTTTTCACGTTTCTACGCCTGACAGGCACAAAGGAGTAAACGGAAATGATTATCCAGATACTTAAGTATCAAACACGAATTGCTGTTCGTATCACGTCCAATCGCAATGGTGAATTCGATCGATAAAGAATTTGATGTTTTTTAATTAAGTATCTTTAAATCCAATCACTCGCCGTACTGTAGTGCGATAGGCCGAGCATTTTGAATTTAAATACAAAGAAAAAAGGGGTTCGTTACATTCTAGCCATCAATTCATCGGTTCAAACTATTCGACTCATAGGTAAATGTACATACAATACGTAATATATGTAATATATAAATATATTATATATACTATACATACGAAAAGAATGAAATATACATTTTGCAGCTATAACTTCAGAAATCCGTCATGAGCGCTCCGAGCTCAGAGTCACCATTTCCTTTTATACGTGACTTTAAATGTTTTCACACTTCGCCTCGTTTACTAGTGTAATATTTTCAAATAAAATACCCTCGACGTTAAACTACTGAGGATACCTGCTGACTGAGCCGTCAGCTTCCGGCCGCGGAGTCCTTAGCCAAGTCGAAGGTTTGGAAGTCTTAGATAAAAAAAAATGATGGACATTTAATGCGCCATCTTGTTATGGTCAACGTCTCTATTCGTATTGCGCATGCGCAAGTCGAACGAAAGACTAGCGGCTATGAAATTGCACAAAATAAAATAATTAATCGAGATAATCTATTTTACAAAGCTTCACACGAGACTCGCTCTATATCAATGATATATCGTACGCATATATCAAGAGACTGGGATGAGTCACTTATCACAGTCGACGCGACTGATTATCGTGTCTATTATAATATTCGCGGTTTTCAGTCTGAACGTAATCGCGTCGCGCAATTCTTACGTAACCTCTACGGATATAGAATGACGGATCTATAAACGCTAAAGAGAAAAGTAACTATCATTTAAAATCTCGAAACTCTCTTTTATCAGATGCTATCCAAGCGTGATCTTTGATAATTTAGATTTACCTCAAATGCGAAACTGTGAAGATATACATACCTGTAAATCAAACCACCCCCAATTGTGAATATCTATGCTACTCCGGCATATATTTTAAAATAAGAATAAATATTATTTAAGTGACGTAAACTGGTTTTTATTGTATTTCTTTTTTTACATTTACCTCCACTGTACTACGTGTATCTAGGTCTACTAATAAATCAATTTCATCGACAAGCATTAATGTCCTTTATAGGACCACGAGAAAAACGCTTGACCGCTGTATTTCTGTATTTGTTTCATTGGAATAACCAATGATATCGCTATGAGATTTCTTCAATCCCTCAATAGCCCACAATAGAATATTTCGTAGTATAACGTCGTACGTTCTATTGTTAAGCTCTTGGCTTTTTCTGTCGTTGTCGCAATTGTCGCAATTCAACAAATCCTTATCTTTACTCGTCGAGTCGTTAAGTTTAGGTTGATTTGGCGTCTCCGTATCTTTTTTCTCAACTGAACTTTTGGTCGAAACTTCGTCGTCCGACGTACAGCTGTTCGATGGCGTCTCCTTGGGGCCTGACGAAAGAAGAGAATTTTTGCGTAAAATTGAAAACACATTTACTCGCCTCTAACCGATGGATGCTCCGCGAAAAACTTACTGCACAAGTGAGGAAACTTTTTGGACAATACAAAATTCGACGGACACCTTCGTGTCTTTCCGACGATATACGGTTTCCGGCTCAATTCATTTCCTCTGCGTGAAAAACAAAGTCATTAAAAGGCATGGGCATGGTACGGATGTAAATTAACGTTAATGACGCGGCGACGATACTTACGCGGGTCCGTAATTACAGACGTATAGGTTATACGTCATGCTATCATTTTTATATTGAGAAAATCCACAACCAACGAGATAAGTATTCGCCCAAGCGATCTGTGAAATTCATGTATAAATATATATTTATATTAAAAAATTGTATATAGTAACTATCACTTCTGTCACTTTCATTTAAGTTAATCAATCTATCCCGAATCATTATGTATCATAATCGGTAATGACGATGGATAATATTGAGACGTTCTTTTTTTTCAGTCATTTACCGTACCTGTGTAAGTATAGTGGCTAGTGTTTGGTGGATCTTTGCCAATTGGTAGATTTTCGCCAATTGGTCCGAAATCGTAAAGGTGGTGTTCGTTAAACCAATATTTTATATGTTCTCGAAATTCCGTAACGGGGATAGGTGCTCCATTGGTTCGTGACAGACCGATGTTTTGACCGACTGAAAATCTCACTGTTCCGACATATTTGTGAATTTTTATTTAATAACGAACGGTTCGATCGAACGAGTATTATCAATTTTTTTGTTACGTCATTTATAATTCGTTCACGTATTAAATAAATTAATGTACGTACCATCTTCTGAAATGTTATGTTGAGGCGTACAATGATTCGCCCAGTCCTGAGCATTCTTTGCCAATTCGTCATCCCAATACTGTACGATGATTCGTTATTAATATATGGAATATATTTGTTAAAGAAAGTTACGTTCAGACGTATCTTTCTCGTGGGACAATTTACGCGAATTATCGTATTATAATTAAATTGCAATAGTAGCTCCATTATAATCTCGTAATTGTTTTTTTTTCTTTTAATAATATATCATTAATTTGTAACAGCCAAAATTTCTACTCGGTATTAATGTATACTTTTTTTGTATTCAGTGAAATATATATTTATATTTCGTCAAATTATAATGAAAATCTATTAACACGTTGACTGCCAACCTACGAGATATCTCGTAGGTTGTTTACTTCCGCGAAGAGGTTTCTGTTACGTAAGCCAACTACGAGATAATTCGTAACATGTTTTTTTAAAAAAAAAACAACATTTTTTAAGCTTTTTGATTATTACTATGTACTATTATTAAAGTTTTTAATGATATAACATGATTAAATCAAATTGGCTCTTTAGACCGGAATCGTGAAGAATTCCGTGGCAGTCAACGCGTTAAGAGCGGGTATATGCATTCGGCGGGTAATTCAAAATGCATTTTTCGACGCGCAGCGCCATATACTTACCATCTCATGCATATTCGTTGCAGGTGGTTGATTCTCTACGAGACCTTTTGTTATATTTTCACGCAACTCATTGTGGGTATCTACAATCTCTTTTATAATATCACACGTTATACCACCAGTAGCTGAAATAATGACATTTTATGTACAGACACAATGTAAAATTACTTTCTCATTGAAAATCAATTTATAGAATAATTCAGGCTAAATATACCAAGTCAAATTGATCTTATACTAGAATTTAAATACATATATTGGGTTGGCAAGTAAGTTCGTTCGGTTTTTAACGTGTAATGAAATACAATTTACCGAACGAACTTACTTGC